>CAXIWW010000353.1:0-84471 GCA_964036315.1 Acanthosepion esculentum
GTGATACAAGTCTTACCAGTTAGTTCATACCAAGAGCGAGAAGCAGTTGATTTATACCTTTCCCAAGGGGATGTGCAGGTAAATGAATTGCAGGTAAATGAATATAACAAAATCAACTGAAATTAGAACTCAGCTCTCCAGTTAACAATTCCAAGCGATTATCCATTACACCACCTGCACATCCAAGCTTACAACACCTGGTGTTCCCAAGCAGTCACCTGTCAAGGTAACGAAAAGACTTGATGTTGCTTAACTTTGGTGATGATATCGGTTCATTTCAAGAGTTTACATTAAGTATTGTACAATTTCATCTGTTACTTAAATTCCTTCTTGGCTAGGTCGAGCGTTAATTTTACAATATGTCAAGCCTTATTGGGTAATTTACTATCAGGATTTGTATAGGGCACATAGTGAGGATCAAACTCACTGCCCAGTAGTAATGTTTAACCAAGCTAACCTGAATATTACACTAAGCATATATCAGGATTTGGTGCTATGAAAAATTTAACAGGTGTGTATTAGACTGTCTCCTTTTTTAGTGTAAATCTGGCTATTCTCCTGTCGGATGAGGTTGAAGGACATGAAGTATCAGTTTCATAAAGAAGGAAGGATTGACTATCCTTGCTAATAATAAATCCCCATTGCATAGGCCACTCAGGATTTGGTGCTATGAAAATTATAACAGGTGTGTATTAGACTGTCTTCTTTTTTAGTGTAAATCTGGCTATTCTCCTGTCGGATGAGGTTGAAGCACATGAAGTATCAGTTTCATAAAGAAGGAAGGATTGACTATCCTTGCTAATAATAAATCCCCATTGCATAGGCCACTCAGGATTTGGTGCGATGAAAATGTTAACAGGTATGTATTAGACTGTCTCCTTTTTTAGTGTAAATCTGGCTATTCTCCTGTCGGATGAGGTTGAAGCACATGAAGTATCAGTTTCATAAAGAAGGAAGGATTGACTATCCTTGCTAATAATAAATCCCCATTGCATAGGCCACTCAGGATTTGGTGCGATGAAAATGTTAACAGGTATGTATTAGACTGTCTCCTTTTTTAGTGTAAATCTGGCTATTCTCCTGTCGGATGAGGTTGAAGCACATGAAGTATCAGTTTCATAAAGAAGGAAGGATTGACTATCCTTGCTAATAATAAATCCCCATTGCATAGGCAACTCAGGATTTGGTGCGATGAAAATGTTAACAGGTATGTATTAGACTGTCTCCTTTTTTAGTGTAAATCTGGCTATTCTCCTGTCGGATGAGGTTGAAGCACATGAAGTATCAGTTTCATAAAGAAGGAAGGATTGACTATCCTTGCTAATAATAAATCCCCATTGCATAGGCAACTCAGGATTTGGTGCTATGAAAATGTTAACAGGTATGTATTAGACTGTCTCCTTTTTTAGTGTAAATCTGGCTATTCTCCTGTCGGATGAGGTTGAAGCACATGAAGTATCAGTTTCATAAAGAAGGAAGGATTGACTATCCTTGCTAATAATAAATCCCCCATGCATAGGCAACTCAGGATTTGGTGCTATGAAAATTTAACAGGTGTGTATTAGACTGTCTCCTTTTTTAGTGTAAATCTGGCTATTCTCCTGTCGGATGAGGTTGAAGCACATGAAGTATCAGTTTCATAAAAAAATGAAGGATTGACTATCCTTGCTAATAATAAATCCCCATTGCATAGGCCACTCAGGATTTGGTGCTATGAAAATTATAACAGGTGTGTATTAGACTGTCTTCTTTTTTAGTGTAAATCTGGCTATTCTCCTGTCGGATGAGGTTGAAGCACATGAAGTATCAGTTTCATAAAGAAGGAAGGATTGACTATCCTTGCTAATAATAAATCCCCCATGCATAGGCCACTCAGGATTTGGTGCTATGAAAATTTAACAGGTGTGTATTAGACTGTCTCCTTTTTTAGTGTAAATCTGGCTATTCTCCTGTCGGATGAGGTTGAAGCACATGAAGTATCAGTTTCATAAAAAAATGAAGGATTGACTATCCTTGCTAATAATAAATCCCCCATGCATAGGCCACTCAGGATTTGGTGCTATGAAAATTATAACAGGTGTGTATTAGACTGTCTTCTTTTTTAGTGTAAATCTGGCTATTCTCCTGTCGGATGAGGTTGAAGCACATGAAGTATCAGTTACATAAAGAAGGAAGGATTGACTATCCTTGCTAATAATAAATCCCCCATGCATAGGCCACTCAGGATTTGGTGCTATGAAAATTTAACAGGTGTGTATTAGACTGTCTCCTTTTTTAGTGTAAATCTGGCTATTCTCCTGTCGGATGAGGTTGAAGCACATGAAGTATCAGTTTCATAAAGAAGGAAGGATTGACTATCCTTGCTAATAATGAATCCCCATTGCATAGGCCACTCAGGATTTGGTGCTATGAAAATTTAACAGGTGTGTATTAGACTGTCTCCTTTTTTAGTGTAAATCTGGCTATTCTCCTGTCGGATGAGGTTGAAGCACATGAAGTATCAGTTTCATAAAGAAGGAAGGATTGACTATCCTTGCTAATAATAAATCCCCCATGCATAGGCCACTCAGGATTTGGTGCTATGAAAATTTAACAGGTGTGTATTAGATTGTCTCCTTTTTTAGTGTAAATCTGGCTATTCTCCTGTCGGATGAGGTTGAAGCACATGAAGTATCAGTTTCATAAAGAAGGAAGGATTGACTATCCTTGCTAATAATAAATCCCCCATGCATAGGCCACTCAGGATTTGGTGCTATGAAAATTTAACAGGTGTGTATTAGACTGTCTCCTTTTTTAGTGTAAATCTGGCTATTCTCCTGTCGAATGAGGTTGAAGGACATGAAGTATCAGTTTCATAAAGAAGGAAGGATTGACTATCCTTGCTAATAATAAATCCCCATTGCATAGGCCACTCAGGATTTGGTGCTATGAAAAATTTAACAGGTATGTATTAGACTGTCTCCTTTTTTAGTGTAAATCTGGCTATTCTCCTGTCGGATGAGGTTGAAGCACATGAAGTATCAGTTTCATAAAGAAGGAAGGATTGACTATCCTTGCTAATAATAAATCCCCCATGCATAGGCAACTCAGGATTTGGTGCTATGAAAATTTAACAGGTGTGTATTAGACTGTCTCCTTTTTTAGTGTAAATCTGGCTATTCTCCTGTCGGATGAGGTTGAAGCACATGAAGTATCAGTTTCATAAAAAAATGAAGGATTGACTATCCTTGCTAATAATAAATCCCCCATGCATAGGCCACTCAGGATTTGGTGCTATGAAAATTATAACAGGTGTGTATTAGACTGTCTTCTTTTTTAGTGTAAATCTGGCTATTCTCCTGTCGGATGAGGTTGAAGCACATGAAGTATCAGTTTCATAAAGAAGGAAGGATTGACTATCCTTGCTAATAATAAATCCCCATTGCATAGGCAACTCAGGATTTGGTGCTATGAAAATGTTAACAGGTATGTATTAGACTGTCTCCTTTTTTAGTGTAAATCTGGCTATTCTCCTGTCGGATGAGGTTGAAGCACATGAAGTATCAGTTTCATAAAGAAGGAAGGATTGACTATCCTTGCTAATAATAAATCCCCCATGCATAGGCAACTCAGGATTTGGTGCTATGAAAATTTAACAGGTGTGTATTAGACTGTCTCCTTTTTTAGTGTAAATCTGGCTATTCTCCTGTCGGATGAGATTGAAGCACATGAAGTATCAGTTTCATAAAAAAATGAAGGATTGACTATCCTTGCTAATAATAAATCCCCATTGCATAGGCCACTCAGGATTTGGTGCTATGAAAATTATAACAGGTGTGTATTAGACTGTCTTCTTTTTTAGTGTAAATCTGGCTATTCTCCTGTCGGATGAGGTTGAAGCACATGAAGTATCAGTTTCATAAAGAAGGAAGGATTGACTATCCTTCCTAATAATAAATCCCCATTGCATAGGCAACTCAGGATTTGGTGCTATGAAAATTTAACAGGTGTGTATTAGACTGTCTCCTTTTTTAGTGTAAATCTGGCTATTCTCCTGTCGGATGAGGTTGAAGCACATGAAGTATCAGTTTCATAAAAAAATGAAGGATTGACTATCCTTGCTAATAATAAATCCCCCATGCATAGGCCACTCAGGATTTGGTGCTATGAAAATTTAACAGGTGTGTATTAGACTGTCTCCTTTTTTAGTGTAAATCTGGCTATTCTCCTGTCGGATGAGGTTGAAGCACATGAAGTATCAGTTTCATAAAAAAATGAAGGATTGACTATCCTTGCTAATAATAAATCCCCCATGCATAGGCCACTCAGGATTTGGTGCTATGAAAATTATAACAGGTGTGTATTAGACTGTCTTCTTTTTTAGTGTAAATCTGGCTATTCTCCTGTCGGATGAGGTTGAAGCACATGAAGTATCAGTTACATAAAGAAGGAAGGATTGACTATCCTTGCTAATAATAAATCCCCCATGCATAGGCCACTCAGGATTTGGTGCTATGAAAATTTAACAGGTGTGTATTAGACTGTCTCCTTTTTTAGTGTAAATCTGGCTATTCTCCTGTCGGATGAGGTTGAAGCACATGAAGTATCAGTTTCATAAAGAAGGAAGGATTGACTATCCTTGCTAATAATGAATCCCCATTGCATAGGCCACTCAGGATTTGGTGCTATGAAAATTTAACAGGTGTGTATTAGACTGTCTCCTTTTTTAGTGTAAATCTGGCTATTCTCCTGTCGGATGAGGTTGAAGCACATGAAGTATCAGTTTCATAAAGAAGGAAGGATTGACTATCCTTGCTAATAATAAATCCCCCATGCATAGGCAACTCAGGATTTGGTGCTATGAAAATTTAACAGGTGTGTATTAGACTGTCTCCTTTTTTAGTGTAAATCTGGCTATTCTCCTGTCGGATGAGGTTGAAGCACATGAAGTATCAGTTTCATAAAAAAATGAAGGATTGACTATCCTTGCTAATAATAAATCCCCCATGCATAGGCCACTCAGGATTTGGTGCTATGAAAATTATAACAGGTGTGTATTAGACTGTCTTCTTTTTTAGTGTAAATCTGGCTATTCTCCTGTCGGATGAGGTTGAAGCACATGAAGTATCAGTTTCATAAAGAAGGAAGGATTGACTATCCTTGCTAATAATAAATCCCCATTGCATAGGCAACTCAGGATTTGGTGCTATGAAAATGTTAACAGGTATGTATTAGACTGTCTCCTTTTTTAGTGTAAATCTGGCTATTCTCCTGTCGGATGAGGTTGAAGCACATGAAGTATCAGTTTCATAAAGAAGGAAGGATTGACTATCCTTGCTAATAATAAATCCCCCATGCATAGGCAACTCAGGATTTGGTGCTATGAAAATTTAACAGGTGTGTATTAGACTGTCTCCTTTTTTAGTGTAAATCTGGCTATTCTCCTGTCGGATGAGGTTGAAGCACATGAAGTATCAGTTTCATAAAAAAATGAAGGATTGACTATCCTTGCTAATAATAAATCCCCATTGCATAGGCCACTCAGGATTTGGTGCTATGAAAATTATAACAGGTGTGTATTAGACTGTCTTCTTTTTTAGTGTAAATCTGGCTATTCTCCTGTCGGATGAGGTTGAAGCACATGAAGTATCAGTTTCATAAAGAAGGAAGGATTGACTATCCTTGCTAATAATAAATCCCCCATGCATAGGCCACTCAGGATTTGGTGCTATGAAAATTTAACAGGTGTGTATTAGACTGTCTCCTTTTTTAGTGTAAATCTGGCTATTCTCCTGTCGGATGAGGTTGAAGCACATGAAGTATCAGTTTCATAAAAAAATGAAGGATTGACTATCCTTGCTAATAATAAATCCCCCATGCATAGGCCACTCAGGATTTGGTGCTATGAAAATTATAACAGGTGTGTATTAGACTGTCTTCTTTTTTAGTGTAAATCTGGCTATTCTCCTGTCGGATGAGGTTGAAGCACATGAAGTATCAGTTACATAAAGAAGGAAGGATTGACTATCCTTGCTAATAATAAATCCCCCATGCATAGGCCACTCAGGATTTGGTGCTATGAAAATTTAACAGGTGTGTATTAGACTGTCTCCTTTTTTAGTGTAAATCTGGCTATTCTCCTGTCGGATGAGGTTGAAGCACATGAAGTATCAGTTTCATAAAGAAGGAAGGATTGACTATCCTTGCTAATAATGAATCCCCATTGCATAGGCCACTCAGGATTTGGTGCTATGAAAATTTAACAGGTGTGTATTAGACTGTCTCCTTTTTTAGTGTAAATCTGGCTATTCTCCTGTCGGATGAGGTTGAAGCACATGAAGTATCAGTTTCATAAAGAAGGAAGGATTGACTATCCTTGCTAATAATAAATCCCCCATGCATAGGCCACTCAGGATTTGGTGCTATGAAAATTTAACAGGTGTGTATTAGATTGTCTCCTTTTTTAGTGTAAATCTGGCTATTCTCCTGTCGGATGAGGTTGAAGCACATGAAGTATCAGTTTCATAAAGAAGGAAGGATTGACTATCCTTGCTAATAATAAATCCCCCATGCATAGGCCACTCAGGATTTGGTGCTATGAAAATTTAACAGGTGTGTATTAGACTGTCTCCTTTTTTAGGGTAAATCTGGCTATTCTCCTGTCGAATGAGGTTGAAGGACATGAAGTATCAGTTTCATAAAGAAGGAAGGATTGACTATCCTTGCTAATAATAAATCCCCATTGCATAGGCCACTCAGGATTTGGTGCTATGAAAAATTTAACAGGTATGTATTAGACTGTCTCCTTTTTTAGTGTAAATCTGGCTATTCTCCTGTCGGATGAGGTTGAAGCACATGAAGTATCAGTTTCATAAAGAAGGAAGGATTGACTATCCTTGCTAATAATGAATCCCCATTGCATAGGCCACTCAGGATTTGGTGCTATGAAAATTTAACAGGTGTGTATTAGACTGTCTCCTTTTTTAGTGTAAATCTGGCTATTCTCCTGTCGGATGAGGTTGAAGCACATGAAGTATCAGTTTCATAAAGAAGGAAGGATTGACTATCCTTGCTAATAATAAATCCCCCATGCATAGGCCACTCAGGATTTGGTGCTATGAAAATTTAACAGGTGTGTATTAGATTGTCTCCTTTTTTAGTGTAAATCTGGCTATTCTCCTGTCGGATGAGGTTGAAGCACATGAAGTATCAGTTTCATAAAGAAGGAAGGATTGACTATCCTTGCTAATAATAAATCCCCCATGCATAGGCCACTCAGGATTTGGTGCTATGAAAATTTAACAGGTGTGTATTAGACTGTCTCCTTTTTTAGGGTAAATCTGGCTATTCTCCTGTCGAATGAGGTTGAAGGACATGAAGTATCAGTTTCATAAAGAAGGAAGGATTGACTATCCTTGCTAATAATAAATCCCCATTGCATAGGCCACTCAGGATTTGGTGCTATGAAAAATTTAACAGGTATGTATTAGACTGTCTCCTTTTTTAGTGTAAATCTGGCTATTCTCCTGTCGGATGAGGTTGAAGCACATGAAGTATCAGTTTCATAAAGAAGGAAGGATTGACTATCCTTGCTAATAATAAATCCCCCATGCATAGGCAACTCAGGATTTGGTGCTATGAAAATTTAACAGGTGTGTATTAGACTGTCTCCTTTTTTAGTGTAAATCTGGCTATTCTCCTGTCGGATGAGGTTGAAGCACATGAAGTATCAGTTTCATAAAAAAATGAAGGATTGACTATCCTTGCTAATAATAAATCCCCCATGCATAGGCCACTCAGGATTTGGTGCTATGAAAATTATAACAGGTGTGTATTAGACTGTCTTCTTTTTTAGTGTAAATCTGGCTATTCTCCTGTCGGATGAGGTTGAAGCACATGAAGTATCAGTTACATAAAGAAGGAAGGATTGACTATCCTTGCTAATAATAAATCCCCCATGCATAGGCCACTCAGGATTTGGTGCTATGAAAATTTAACAGGTGTGTATTAGATTGTCTCCTTTTTTAGTGTAAATCTGGCTATTCTCCTGTCGGATGAGGTTGAAGCACATGAAGTATCAGTTTCATAAAGAAGGAAGGATTGACTATCCTTGCTAATAATAAATCCCCCATGCATAGGCCACTCAGGATTTGGTGCTATGAAAATTTAACAGGTGTGTATTAGACTGTCTCCTTTTTTAGTGTAAATCTGGCTATTCTCCTGTCGAATGAGGTTGAAGGACATGAAGTATCAGTTTCATAAAGAAGGAAGGATTGACTATCCTTGCTAATAATAAATCCCCATTGCATAGGCCACTCAGGATTTGGTGCTATGAAAAATTTAACAGGTATGTATTAGACTGTCTCCTTTTTTAGTGTAAATCTGGCTATTCTCCTGTCGGATGAGGTTGAAGCACATGAAGTATCAGTTTCATAAAGAAGGAAGGATTGACTATCCTTGCTAATAATAAATCCCCCATGCATAGGCCACTCAGGATTTGGTGCTATGAAAATTTAACAGGTGTGTATTAGACTGTCTCCTTTTTTAGTGTAAATCTGGCTATTCTCCTGTCGAATGAGGTTGAAGGACATGAAGTATCAGTTTCATAAAGAAGGAAGGATTGACTATCCTTGCTAATAATAAATCCCCATTGCATAGGCCACTCAGGATTTGGTGCTATGAAAAATTTAACAGGTATGTATTAGACTGTCTCCTTTTTTAGTGTAAATCTGGCTATTCTCCTGTCGGATGAGGTTGAAGCACATGAAGTATCAGTTTCATAAAGAAGGAAGGATTGACTATCCTTGCTAATAATAAATCCCCCATGCATAGGCCACTCAGGATTTGGTGCTATGAAAATTTAACAGGTGTGTATTAGACTGTCTCCTTTTTTAGTGTAAATCTGGCTATTCTCCTGTCGAATGAGGTTGAAGGACATGAAGTATCAGTTTCATAAAGAAGGAAGGATTGACTATCCTTGCTAATAATAAATCCCCATTGCATAGGCAACTCAGGATTTGGTGCTATGAAAATTATAACAGGTGTGTATTAGACTGTCTCCTTTTTTAGTGTAAATCTGGCTATTCTCCTGTTGGATGAGGTTGAAGCACATGAAGTATCAGTTTCATAAAGAAGGAAGGATTGACTATCCTTGCTAATAATAAATCCCCATTGCATAGGCCACTCAGGATTTGGTGCTATGAAAATGTTAACAGGTATGTATTAGACTGTCTCCTTTTTTAGTGTAAATCTGGCTATTCTCCTGTCGGATGAGGTTGAAGCACATGAAGTATCAGTTTCATAAAGAAGGAAGGATTGACTATCCTTGCTAATAATAAATCCCCCAATGCATAGGCAACTCAGGATTTGGTGCTATGAAAAATTTAACAGGTATGTATTAGACTGTCTCCTTTTTTAGTGTAAATCTGGCTATTCTCCTGTTGGATGAGGTTGAAGCACATGAAGTATCAGTTTCATAAAGAAGGAAGGATTGACTATCCTTGCTAATAATAAATCCCCATTGCATAGGCCACTCAGGATTTGGTGCTATGAAAAATTTAACAGGTATGTATTAGACTGTCTCCTTTTTTAGTGTAAATCTGGCTATTCTCCTGTCGAATGAGGTTGAAGGACATGAAGTATCAGTTTCATAAAGAAGGAAGGATTGAATATCCTTGCTAATAATAAATCCCCATTGCATAGGCCACTCAGGATTTGGTGCTATGAAAATGTTAACAGGTATGTATTAGACTGTCTCCTTTTTTAGTGTAAATCTGGCTATTCTCCTGTCGGATGAGGTTGAAGCACATGAAGTATCAGTTTCATAAAGAAGGAAGGATTGACTATCCTTGCTAATAATAAATCCCCATTGCATAGGCCACTCAGGATTTGGTGCTATGAAAATGTTAACAGGTATGTATTAGACTGTCTCCTTTTTTAGTGTAAATCTGGCTATTCTCCTGTCGGATGAGGTTGAAGCACATGAAGTATCAGTTTCATAAAGAAGGAAGGATTGACTATCCTTGCTAATAATAAATCCCCATTGCATAGGCCACTCAGGATTTGGTGCTATGAAAAATTTAACAGGTATGTATTAGACTGTCTCCTTTTTTAGTGTAAATCTGGCTATTCTCCTGTCGGATGAGGTTGAAGGACATGAAGTATCAGTTTCATAAAGAAGGAAGGATTGACTATCCTTGCTAATAATAAATCCCCATTGCATAGGCCACTCAGGATTTGGTGCTATGAAAATGTTAACAGGTATGTATTAGACTGTCTCCTTTTTTAGTGTAAATCTGGCTATTCTCCTGTCGGATGAGGTTGAAGCACATGAAGTATCAGTTTCATAAAGAAGGAAGGATTGACTATCCTTGCTAATAATAAATCCCCATTGCATAGGCCACTCAGGATTTGGTGCTATGAAAATGTTAACAGGTATGTATTAGACTGTCTCCTTTTTTAGTGTAAATCTGGCTATTCTCCTGTCGGATGAGGTTGAAGCACATGAAGTATCAGTTTCATAAAGAAGGAAGGATTGACTATCCTTGCTAATAATAAATCCCCATTGCATAGGCCACTCAGGATATTGTGCTATGAAAAATTTAACAGGTATGTATTAGACTGTCTCCTTTTTTAGTGTAAATCTGGCTATTCTCCTGTCGGATGAGGTTGAAGGACATGAAGTATCAGTTTCATAAAGAAGGAAGGATTGACTATCCTTGCTAATAATAAATCCCCCATGCATAGGCAACTCAGGATTTGGTGCTATGAAAATTTAACAGGTGTGTATTAGACTGTCTCCTTTTTTAGTGTAAATCTGGCTATTCTCCTGTCGGATGAGGTTGAAGCACATGAAGTATCAGTTTCATAAAAAAATGAAGGATTGACTATCCTTGCTAATAATAAATCCCCATTGCATAGGCCACTCAGGATTTGGTGCTATGAAAATTATAACAGGTGTGTATTAGACTGTCTTCTTTTTTAGTGTAAATCTGGCTATTCTCCTGTCGGATGAGGTTGAAGCACATGAAGTATCAGTTTCATAAAGAAGGAAGGATTGACTATCCTTGCTAATAATAAATCCCCCATGCATAGGCCACTCAGGATTTGGTGCTATGAAAATTTAACAGGTGTGTATTAGACTGTCTCCTTTTTTAGTGTAAATCTGGCTATTCTCCTGTCGGATGAGGTTGAAGGACATGAAGTATCAGTTTCATAAAGAAGGAAGGATTGACTATCCTTGCTAATAAGAAATCCCCCATGCATAGGCAACTCAGGATTTGGTGCTATGAAAAATTTAACAGGTGTGTATTAGACTGTCTTCTTTTTTAGTGTAAATCTGGCTATTCTCCTGTCGGATGAGGTTGAAGCACATGAAGTATCAGTTTCATAAAGAAGGAAGGATTGACTATCCTTGCTAATAATGAATCCCCATTGCATAGGCCACTCAGGATTTGGTGCTATGAAAATTTAACAGGTGTGTATTAGACTGTCTCCTTTTTTAGTGTAAATCTGGCTATTCTCCTGTCGGATGAGGTTGAAGCACATGAAGTATCAGTTTCATAAAGAAGGAAGGATTGACTATCCTTGCTAATAATAAATCCCCCATGCATAGGCAACTCAGGATTTGGTGCTATGAAAATTTAACAGGTGTGTATTAGACTGTCTCCTTTTTTAGTGTAAATCTGGCTATTCTCCTGTCGGATGAGGTTGAAGCACATGAAGTATCAGTTTCATAAAAAAATGAAGGATTGACTATCCTTGCTAATAATAAATCCCCCATGCATAGGCCACTCAGGATTTGGTGCTATGAAAATTATAACAGGTGTGTATTAGACTGTCTTCTTTTTTAGTGTAAATCTGGCTATTCTCCTGTCGGATGAGGTTGAAGCACATGAAGTATCAGTTACATAAAGAAGGAAGGATTGACTATCCTTGCTAATAATAAATCCCCCATGCATAGGCCACTCAGGATTTGGTGCTATGAAAATTTAACAGGTGTGTATTAGACTGTCTCCTTTTTTAGTGTAAATCTGGCTATTCTCCTGTCGGATGAGGTTGAAGCACATGAAGTATCAGTTTCATAAAGAAGGAAGGATTGACTATCCTTGCTAATAATGAATCCCCATTGCATAGGCTACTCAGGATTTGGTGCTATGAAAATTATAACAGGTGTGTATTAGACTGTCTTCTTTTTTAGTGTAAATCTGGCTATTCTCCTGTCGGATGAGGTTGAAGCACATGAAGTATCAGTTACATAAAGAAGGAAGGATTGACTATCCTTGCTAATAATAAATCCCCCATGCATAGGCCACTCAGGATTTGGTGCTATGAAAATTTAACAGGTGTGTATTAGACTGTCTCCTTTTTTAGTGTAAATCTGGCTATTCTCCTGTCGGATGAGGTTGAAGCACATGAAGTATCAGTTTCATAAAGAAGGAAGGATTGACTATCCTTGCTAATAATGAATCCCCATTGCATAGGCTACTCAGGATTTGGTGCTATGAAAATTATAACAGGTGTGTATTAGACTGTCTTCTTTTTTAGTGTAAATCTGGCTATTCTCCTGTCGGATGAGGTTGAAGCACATGAAGTATCAGTTACATAAAGAAGGAAGGATTGACTATCCTTGCTAATAATAAATCCCCCATGCATAGGCCACTCAGGATTTGGTGCTATGAAAATTTAACAGGTGTGTATTAGACTGTCTCCTTTTTTAGTGTAAATCTGGCTATTCTCCTGTCGGATGAGGTTGAAGCACATGAAGTATCAGTTTCATAAAGAAGGAAGGATTGACTATCCTTGCTAATAATAAATCCCCCATGCATAGGCAACTCAGGATTTGGTGCTATGAAAATTTAACAGGTGTGTATTAGACTGTCTCCTTTTTTAGTGTAAATCTGGCTATTCTCCTGTCGGATGAGGTTGAAGCACATGAAGTATCAGTTTCATAAAAAAATGAAGGATTGACTATCCTTGCTAATAATAAATCCCCCATGCATAGGCCACTCAGGATTTGGTGCTATGAAAATTATAACAGGTGTGTATTAGACTGTCTTCTTTTTTAGTGTAAATCTGGCTATTCTCCTGTCGGATGAGGTTGAAGCACATGAAGTATCAGTTACATAAAGAAGGAAGGATTGACTATCCTTGCTAATAATAAATCCCCCATGCATAGGCCACTCAGGATTTGGTGCTATGAAAATTTAACAGGTGTGTATTAGATTGTCTCCTTTTTTAGTGTAAATCTGGCTATTCTCCTGTCGGATGAGGTTGAAGCACATGAAGTATCAGTTTCATAAAGAAGGAAGGATTGACTATCCTTGCTAATAATAAATCCCCCATGCATAGGCCACTCAGGATTTGGTGCTATGAAAATTTAACAGGTGTGTATTAGACTGTCTCCTTTTTTAGTGTAAATCTGGCTATTCTCCTGTCGAATGAGGTTGAAGGACATGAAGTATCAGTTTCATAAAGAAGGAAGGATTGACTATCCTTGCTAATAATAAATCCCCATTGCATAGGCCACTCAGGATTTGGTGCTATGAAAAATTTAACAGGTATGTATTAGACTGTCTCCTTTTTTAGTGTAAATCTGGCTATTCTCCTGTCGGATGAGGTTGAAGCACATGAAGTATCAGTTTCATAAAGAAGGAAGGATTGACTATCCTTGCTAATAATAAATCCCCCATGCATAGGCCACTCAGGATTTGGTGCTATGAAAATTTAACAGGTGTGTATTAGACTGTCTCCTTTTTTAGTGTAAATCTGGCTATTCTCCTGTCGAATGAGGTTGAAGGACATGAAGTATCAGTTTCATAAAGAAGGAAGGATTGACTATCCTTGCTAATAATAAATCCCCATTGCATAGGCAACTCAGGATTTGGTGCTATGAAAATTATAACAGGTGTGTATTAGACTGTCTCCTTTTTTAGTGTAAATCTGGCTATTCTCCTGTTGGATGAGGTTGAAGCACATGAAGTATCAGTTTCATAAAGAAGGAAGGATTGACTATCCTTGCTAATAATAAATCCCCATTGCATAGGCCACTCAGGATTTGGTGCTATGAAAATGTTAACAGGTATGTATTAGACTGTCTCCTTTTTTAGTGTAAATCTGGCTATTCTCCTGTCGGATGAGGTTGAAGCACATGAAGTATCAGTTTCATAAAGAAGGAAGGATTGACTATCCTTGCTAATAATAAATCCCCCAATGCATAGGCAACTCAGGATTTGGTGCTATGAATAATTTAACAGGTATGTATTAGACTGTCTCCTTTTTTAGTGTAAATCTGGCTATTCTCCTGTTGGATGAGGTTGAAGCACATGAAGTATCAGTTTCATAAAGAAGGAAGGATTGACTATCCTTGCTAATAATAAATCCCCATTGCATAGGCCACTCAGGATTTGGTGCTATGAAAAATTTAACAGGTATGTATTAGACTGTCTCCTTTTTTAGTGTAAATCTGGCTATTCTCCTGTCGAATGAGGTTGAAGGACATGAAGTATCAGTTTCATAAAGAAGGAAGGATTGAATATCCTTGCTAATAATAAATCCCCATTGCATAGGCCACTCAGGATTTGGTGCTATGAAAATGTTAACAGGTATGTATTAGACTGTCTCCTTTTTTAGTGTAAATCTGGCTATTCTCCTGTCGGATGAGGTTGAAGCACATGAAGTATCAGTTTCATAAAGAAGGAAGGATTGACTATCCTTGCTAATAATAAATCCCCATTGCATAGGCCACTCAGGATTTGGTGCTATGAAAATGTTAACAGGTATGTATTAGACTGTCTCCTTTTTTAGTGTAAATCTGGCTATTCTCCTGTCGGATGAGGTTGAAGCACATGAAGTATCAGTTTCATAAAGAAGGAAGGATTGACTATCCTTGCTAATAATAAATCCCCATTGCATAGGCCACTCAGGATTTGGTGCTATGAAAAATTTAACAGGTATGTATTAGACTGTCTCCTTTTTTAGTGTAAATCTGGCTATTCTCCTGTCGGATGAGGTTGAAGGACATGAAGTATCAGTTTCATAAAGAAGGAAGGATTGACTATCCTTGCTAATAATAAATCCCCATTGCATAGGCCACTCAGGATTTGGTGCTATGAAAATGTTAACAGGTATGTATTAGACTGTCTCCTTTTTTAGTGTAAATCTGGCTATTCTCCTGTCGGATGAGGTTGAAGCACATGAAGTATCAGTTTCATAAAGAAGGAAGGATTGACTATCCTTGCTAATAATAAATCTCCATTGCATAGGCCACTCAGGATTTGGTGCTATGAAAATGTTAACAGGTATGTATTAGACTGTCTCCTTTTTTAGTGTAAATCTGGCTATTCTCCTGTCGGATGAGGTTGAAGCACATGAAGTATCAGTTTCATAAAGAAGGAAGGATTGACTATCCTTGCTAATAATAAATCCCCATTGCATAGGCCACTCAGGATTTGGTGCTATGAAAAATTTAACAGGTATGTATTAGACTGTCTCCTTTTTTAGTGTAAATCTGGCTATTCTCCTGTCGGATGAGGTTGAAGGACATGAAGTATCAGTTTCATAAAGAAGGAAGGATTGACTATCCTTGCTAATAATAAATCCCCCATGCATAGGCAACTCAGGATTTGGTGCTATGAAAATTTAACAGGTGTGTATTAGACTGTCTCCTTTTTTAGTGTAAATCTGGCTATTCTCCTGTCGGATGAGGTTGAAGCACATGAAGTATCAGTTTCATAAAAAAATGAAGGATTGACTATCCTTGCTAATAATAAATCCCCATTGCATAGGCCACTCAGGATTTGGTGCTATGAAAATTATAACAGGTGTGTATTAGACTGTCTTCTTTTTTAGTGTAAATCTGGCTATTCTCCTGTCGGATGAGGTTGAAGCACATGAAGTATCAGTTTCATAAAGAAGGAAGGATTGACTATCCTTGCTAATAATAAATCCCCCATGCATAGGCCACTCAGGATTTGGTGCTATGAAAATTTAACAGGTGTGTATTAGACTGTCTCCTTTTTTAGTGTAAATCTGGCTATTCTCCTGTCGGATGAGGTTGAAGGACATGAAGTATCAGTTTCATAAAGAAGGAAGGATTGACTATCCTTGCTAATAAGAAATCCCCCATGCATAGGCAACTCAGGATTTGGTGCTATGAAAAATTTAACAGGTGTGTATTAGACTGTCTTCTTTTTTAGTGTAAATCTGGCTATTCTCCTGTCGGATGAGGTTGAAGCATATGAAGTATCAGTTTCATAAAGAAGGAAGGATTGACTATCCTTGCTAATAATGAATCCCCATTGCATAGGCCACTCAGGATTTGGTGCTATGAAAATTTAACAGGTGTGTATTAGACTGTCTCCTTTTTTAGTGTAAATCTGGCTATTCTCCTGTCGGATGAGGTTGAAGCACATGAAGTATCAGTTTCATAAAGAAGGAAGGATTGACTATCCTTGCTAATAATAAATCCCCCATGCATAGGCAACTCAGGATTTGGTGCTATGAAAATTTAACAGGTGTGTATTAGACTGTCTCCTTTTTTAGTGTAAATCTGGCTATTCTCCTGTCGGATGAGGTTGAAGCACATGAAGTATCAGTTTCATAAAAAAATGAAGGATTGACTATCCTTGCTAATAATAAATCCCCCATGCATAGGCCACTCAGGATTTGGTGCTATGAAAATTATAACAGGTGTGTATTAGACTGTCTTCTTTTTTAGTGTAAATCTGGCTATTCTCCTGTCGGATGAGGTTGAAGCACATGAAGTATCAGTTACATAAAGAAGGAAGGATTGACTATCCTTGCTAATAATAAATCCCCCATGCATAGGCCACTCAGGATTTGGTGCTATGAAAATTTAACAGGTGTGTATTAGACTGTCTCCTTTTTAGTGTAAATCTGGCTATTCTCCTGTCGGATGAGGTTGAAGCACATGAAGTATCAGTTTCATAAAGAAGGAAGGATTGACTATCCTTGCTAATAATGAATCCCCATTGCATAGGCCACTCAGGATTTGGTGCTATGAAAATTTAACAGGTGTGTATTAGACTGTCTCCTTTTTTAGTGTAAATCTGGCTATTCTCCTGTCGGATGAGGTTGAAGCACATGAAGTATCAGTTTCATAAAGAAGGAAGGATTGACTATCCTTGCTAATAATAAATCCCCATTGCATAGGCCACTCAGGATTTGGTGCTATGAAAAATTTAACAGGTATGTATTAGACTGTCTCCTTTTTTAGTGTAAATCTGGCTATTCTCCTGTCGGATGAGGTTGAAGGACATGAAGTATCAGTTTCATAAAGAAGGAAGGATTGACTATCCTTGCTAATAATAAATCCCCCATGCATAGGCAACTCAGGATTTGGTGCTATGAAAATTTAACAGGTGTGTATTAGACTGTCTCCTTTTTTAGTGTAAATCTGGCTATTCTCCTGTCGGATGAGGTTGAAGCACATGAAGTATCAGTTTCATAAAAAAATGAAGGATTGACTATCCTTGCTAATAATAAATCCCCATTGCATAGGCCACTCAGGATTTGGTGCTATGAAAATTATAACAGGTGTGTATTAGACTGTCTTCTTTTTTAGTGTAAATCTGGCTATTCTCCTGTCGGATGAGGTTGAAGCACATGAAGTATCAGTTTCATAAAGAAGGAAGGATTGACTATCCTTGCTAATAATAAATCCCCCATGCATAGGCCACTCAGGATTTGGTGCTATGAAAATTTAACAGGTGTGTATTAGACTGTCTCCTTTTTTAGTGTAAATCTGGCTATTCTCCTGTCGGATGAGGTTGAAGGACATGAAGTATCAGTTTCATAAAGAAGGAAGGATTGACTATCCTTGCTAATAAGAAATCCCCCATGCATAGGCAACTCAGGATTTGGTGCTATGAAAAATTTAACAGGTGTGTATTAGACTGTCTTCTTTTTTAGTGTAAATCTGGCTATTCTCCTGTCGGATGAGGTTGAAGCATATGAAGTATCAGTTTCATAAAGAAGGAAGGATTGACTATCCTTGCTAATAATGAATCCCCATTGCATAGGCCACTCAGGATTTGGTGCTATGAAAATTTAACAGGTGTGTATTAGACTGTCTCCTTTTTTAGTGTAAATCTGGCTATTCTCCTGTCGGATGAGGTTGAAGCACATGAAGTATCAGTTTCATAAAGAAGGAAGGATTGACTATCCTTGCTAATAATAAATCCCCCATGCATAGGCAACTCAGGATTTGGTGCTATGAAAATTTAACAGGTGTGTATTAGACTGTCTCCTTTTTTAGTGTAAATCTGGCTATTCTCCTGTCGGATGAGGTTGAAGCACATGAAGTATCAGTTTCATAAAAAAATGAAGGATTGACTATCCTTGCTAATAATAAATCCCCCATGCATAGGCCACTCAGGATTTGGTGCTATGAAAATTATAACAGGTGTGTATTAGACTGTCTTCTTTTTTAGTGTAAATCTGGCTATTCTCCTGTCGGATGAGGTTGAAGCACATGAAGTATCAGTTACATAAAGAAGGAAGGATTGACTATCCTTGCTAATAATAAATCCCCCATGCATAGGCCACTCAGGATTTGGTGCTATGAAAATTTAACAGGTGTGTATTAGACTGTCTCCTTTTTAGTGTAAATCTGGCTATTCTCCTGTCGGATGAGGTTGAAGCACATGAAGTATCAGTTTCATAAAGAAGGAAGGATTGACTATCCTTGCTAATAATGAATCCCCATTGCATAGGCCACTCAGGATTTGGTGCTATGAAAATTTAACAGGTGTGTATTAGACTGTCTCCTTTTTTAGTGTAAATCTGGCTATTCTCCTGTCGGATGAGGTTGAAGCACATGAAGTATCAGTTTCATAAAGAAGGAAGGATTGACTATCCTTGCTAATAATAAATCCCCCATGCATAGGCAACTCAGGATTTGGTGCTATGAAAATTTAACAGGTGTGTATTAGACTGTCTCCTTTTTTAGTGTAAATCTGGCTATTCTCCTGTCGGATGAGGTTGAAGCACATGAAGTATCAGTTTCATAAAAAAATGAAGGATTGACTATCCTTGCTAATAATAAATCCCCCATGCATAGGCCACTCAGGATTTGGTGCTATGAAAATTATAACAGGTGTGTATTAGACTGTCTTCTTTTTTAGTGTAAATCTGGCTATTCTCCTGTCGGATGAGGTTGAAGCACATGAAGTATCAGTTACATAAAGAAGGAAGGATTGACTATCCTTGCTAATAATAAATCCCCCATGCATAGGCCACTCAGGATTTGGTGCTATGAAAATTTAACAGGTGTGTATTAGATTGTCTCCTTTTTTAGTGTAAATCTGGCTATTCTCCTGTCGGATGAGGTTGAAGCACATGAAGTATCAGTTTCATAAAGAAGGAAGGATTGACTATCCTTGCTAATAATAAATCCCCCATGCATAGGCCACTCAGGATTTGGTGCTATGAAAATTTAACAGGTGTGTATTAGACTGTCTCCTTTTTTAGTGTAAATCTGGCTATTCTCCTGTCGAATGAGGTTGAAGGACATGAAGTATCAGTTTCATAAAGAAGGAAGGATTGACTATCCTTGCTAATAATAAATCCCCATTGCATAGGCCACTCAGGATTTGGTGCTATGAAAAATTTAACAGGTATGTATTAGACTGTCTCCTTTTTTAGTGTAAATCTGGCTATTCTCCTGTCGGATGAGGTTGAAGCACATGAAGTATCAGTTTCATAAAGAAGGAAGGATTGACTATCCTTGCTAATAATAAATCCCCCATGCATAGGCCACTCAGGATTTGGTGCTATGAAAATTTAACAGGTGTGTATTAGACTGTCTCCTTTTTTAGTGTAAATCTGGCTATTCTCCTGTCGAATGAGGTTGAAGGACATGAAGTATCAGTTTCATAAAGAAGGAAGGATTGACTATCCTTGCTAATAATAAATCCCCATTGCATAGGCAACTCAGGATTTGGTGCTATGAAAATTATAACAGGTGTGTATTAGACTGTCTCCTTTTTTAGTGTAAATCTGGCTATTCTCCTGTTGGATGAGGTTGAAGCACATGAAGTATCAGTTTCATAAAGAAGGAAGGATTGACTATCCTTGCTAATAATAAATCCCCATTGCATAGGCCACTCAGGATTTGGTGCTATGAAAATGTTAACAGGTATGTATTAGACTGTCTCCTTTTTTAGTGTAAATCTGGCTATTCTCCTGTCGGATGAGGTTGAAGCACATGAAGTATCAGTTTCATAAAGAAGGAAGGATTGACTATCCTTGCTAATAATAAATCCCCCAATGCATAGGCAACTCAGGATTTGGTGCTATGAAAAATTTAACAGGTATGTATTAGACTGTCTCCTTTTTTAGTGTAAATCTGGCTATTCTCCTGTCGGATGAGGTTGAAGCACATGAAGTATCAGTTACATAAAGAAGGAAGGATTGACTATCCTTGCTAATAATAAATCCCCCATGCATAGGCCACTCAGGATTTGGTGCTATGAAAATTATAACAGGTGTGTATTAGACTGTCTTCTTTTTTAGTGTAAATCTGGCTATTCTCCTGTCGGATGAGGTTGAAGCACATGAAGTATCAGTTACATAAAGAAGGAAGGATTGACTATCCTTGCTAATAATAAATCCCCCATGCATAGGCCACTCAGGATTTGGTGCTATGAAAATTTAACAGGTGTGTATTAGATTGTCTCCTTTTTTAGTGTAAATCTGGCTATTCTCCTGTCGGATGAGGTTGAAGCACATGAAGTATCAGTTTCATAAAGAAGGAAGGATTGACTATCCTTGCTAATAATAAATCCCCCATGCATAGGCCACTCAGGATTTGGTGCTATGAAAATTTAACAGGTGTGTATTAGACTGTCTCCTTTTTTAGTGTAAATCTGGCTATTCTCCTGTCGAATGAGGTTGAAGGACATGAAGTATCAGTTTCATAAAGAAGGAAGGATTGACTATCCTTGCTAATAATAAATCCCCATTGCATAGGCCACTCAGGATTTGGTGCTATGAAAAATTTAACAGGTATGTATTAGACTGTCTCCTTTTTTAGTGTAAATCTGGCTATTCTCCTGTCGGATGAGGTTGAAGCACATGAAGTATCAGTTTCATAAAGAAGGAAGGATTGACTATCCTTGCTAATAATAAATCCCCCATGCATAGGCCACTCAGGATTTGGTGCTATGAAAATTTAACAGGTGTGTATTAGACTGTCTCCTTTTTTAGTGTAAATCTGGCTATTCTCCTGTCGAATGAGGTTGAAGGACATGAAGTATCAGTTTCATAAAGAAGGAAGGATTGACTATCCTTGCTAATAATAAATCCCCATTGCATAGGCAACTCAGGATTTGGTGCTATGAAAATTATAACAGGTGTGTATTAGACTGTCTCCTTTTTTAGTGTAAATCTGGCTATTCTCCTGTTGGATGAGGTTGAAGCACATGAAGTATCAGTTTCATAAAGAAGGAAGGATTGACTATCCTTGCTAATAATAAATCCCCATTGCATAGGCCACTCAGGATTTGGTGCTATGAAAATGTTAACAGGTATGTATTAGACTGTCTCCTTTTTTAGTGTAAATCTGGCTATTCTCCTGTCGGATGAGGTTGAAGCACATGAAGTATCAGTTTCATAAAGAAGGAAGGATTGACTATCCTTGCTAATAATAAATCCCCCAATGCATAGGCAACTCAGGATTTGGTGCTATGAAAAATTTAACAGGTATGTATTAGACTGTCTCCTTTTTTAGTGTAAATCTGGCTATTCTCCTGTCGGATGAGGTTGAAGCACATGAAGTATCAGTTTCATAAAGAAGGAAGGATTGACTATCCTTGCTAATAATAAATCCCCCAATGCATAGGCAACTCAGGATTTGGTGCTATGAAAAATTTAACAGGTATGTATTAGACTGTCTCCTTTTTTAGTGTAAATCTGGCTATTCTCCTGTCGGATGAGGTTGAAGCACATGAAGTATCAGTTTCATAAAGAAGGAAGGATTGACTATCCTTGCTAATAATAAATCCCCATTGCATAGGCAACTCAGGATTTGGTGCTATGAAAATTATAACAGGTGTGTATTAGACTGTCTCCTTTTTTAGTGTAAATCTGGCTATTCTCCTGTTGGATGAGGTTGAAGCACATGAAGTATCAGTTTCATAAAGAAGGAAGGATTGACTATCCTTGCTAATAATAAATCCCCATTGCATAGGCCACTCAGGATTTGGTGCTATGAAAAATTTAACAGGTATGTATTAGACTGTCTCCTTTTTTAGTGTAAATCTGGCTATTCTCCTGTCGGATGAGGTTGAAGGACATGAAGTATCAGTTTCATAAAGAAGGAAGGATTGAATATCCTTGCTAATAATAAATCCCCATTGCATAGGCCACTCAGGATTTGGTGCTATGAAAATGTTAACAGGTATGTATTAGACTGTCTCCTTTTTTAGTGTAAATCTGGCTATTCTCCTGTCGGATGAGGTTGAAGCACATGAAGTATCAGTTTCATAAAGAAGGAAGGATTGACTATCCTTGCTAATAATAAATCCCCATTGCATAGGCCACTCAGGATTTGGTGCTATGAAAATGTTAACAGGTATGTATTAGACTGTCTCCTTTTTTAGTGTAAATCTGGCTATTCTCCTGTCGGATGAGGTGAAGCACATGAAGTATCAGTTTCATAAAGAAGGAAGGATTGACTATCCTTGCTAATAATAAATCCCCATTGCATAGGCCACTCAGGATTTGGTGCTATGAAAAATTTAACAGGTATGTATTAGACTGTCTCCTTTTTTAGTGTAAATCTGGCTATTCTCCTGTCGGATGAGGTTGAAGGACATGAAGTATCAGTTTCATAAAGAAGGAAGGATTGACTATCCTTGCTAATAATAAATCCCCATTGCATAGGCCACTCAGGATTTGGTGCTATGAAAATGTTAACAGGTATGTATTAGACTGTCTCCTTTTTTAGTGTAAATCTGGCTATTCTCCTGTCGGATGAGGTTGAAGCACATGAAGTATCAGTTTCATAAAGAAGGAAGGATTGACTATCCTTGCTAATAATAAATCCCCATTGCATAGGCCACTCAGGATTTGGTGCTATGAAAATTTAACAGGTGTGTATTAGACTGTCTCCTTTTTTAGTGTAAATCTGGCTATTCTCCTGTCGGATGAGGTTGAAGCACATGAAGTATCAGTTTCATAAAAAAATGAAGGATTGACTATCCTTGCTAATAATAAATCCCCCATGCATAGGCCACTCAGGATTTGGTGCTATGAAAATTATAACAGGTGTGTATTAGACTGTCTTCTTTTTTAGTGTAAATCTGGCTATTCTCCTGTCGGATGAGGTTGAAGCACATGAAGTATCAGTTACATAAAGAAGGAAGGATTGACTATCCTTGCTAATAATAAATCCCCCATGCATAGGCCACTCAGGATTTGGTGCTATGAAAATTTAACAGGTGTGTATTAGACTGTCTCCTTTTTTAGTGTAAATCTGGCTATTCTCCTGTCGGATGAGGTTGAATCACATGAAGTATCAGTTTCATAAAGAAGGAAGGATTGACTATCCTTGCTAATAATGAATCCCCATTGCATAGGCTACTCAGGATTTGGTGCTATGAAAATTATAACAGGTGTGTATTAGACTGTCTTCTTTTTTAGTGTAAATCTGGCTATTCTCCTGTCGGATGAGGTTGAAGCACATGAAGTATCAGTTACATAAAGAAGGAAGGATTGACTATCCTTGCTAATAATAAATCCCCCATGCATAGGCCACTCAGGATTTGGTGCTATGAAAATTTAACAGGTGTGTATTAGACTGTCTCCTTTTTTAGTGTAAATCTGGCTATTCTCCTGTCGGATGAGGTTGAAGCACATGAAGTATCAGTTTCATAAAGAAGGAAGGATTGACTATCCTTGCTAATAATGAATCCCCATTGCATAGGCTACTCAGGATTTGGTGCTATGAAAATTATAACAGGTGTGTATTAGACTGTCTTCTTTTTTAGTGTAAATCTGGCTATTCTCCTGTCGGATGAGGTTGAAGCACATGAAGTATCAGTTACATAAAGAAGGAAGGATTGACTATCCTTGCTAATAATAAATCCCCCATGCATAGGCCACTCAGGATTTGGTGCTATGAAAATTTAACAGGTGTGTATTAGACTGTCTCCTTTTTTAGTGTAAATCTGGCTATTCTCCTGTCGGATGAGGTTGAAGCACATGAAGTATCAGTTTCATAAAGAAGGAAGGATTGACTATCCTTGCTAATAATAAATCCCCCATGCATAGGCAACTCAGGATTTGGTGCTATGAAAATTTAACAGGTGTGTATTAGACTGTCTCCTTTTTTAGTGTAAATCTGGCTATTCTCCTGTCGGATGAGGTTGAAGCACATGAAGTATCAGTTTCATAAAAAAATGAAGGATTGACTATCCTTGCTAATAATAAATCCCCCATGCATAGGCCACTCAGGATTTGGTGCTATGAAAATTATAACAGGTGTGTATTAGACTGTCTTCTTTTTTAGTGTAAATCTGGCTATTCTCCTGTCGGATGAGGTTGAAGCACATGAAGTATCAGTTACATAAAGAAGGAAGGATTGACTATCCTTGCTAATAATAAATCCCCCATGCATAGGCCACTCAGGATTTGGTGCTATGAAAATTTAACAGGTGTGTATTAGATTGTCTCCTTTTTTAGTGTAAATCTGGCTATTCTCCTGTCGGATGAGGTTGAAGCACATGAAGTATCAGTTTCATAAAGAAGGAAGGATTGACTATCCTTGCTAATAATAAATCCCCCATGCATAGGCCACTCAGGATTTGGTGCTATGAAAATTTAACAGGTGTGTATTAGACTGTCTCCTTTTTTAGTGTAAATCTGGCTATTCTCCTGTCGAATGAGGTTGAAGGACATGAAGTATCAGTTTCATAAAGAAGGAAGGATTGACTATCCTTGCTAATAATAAATCCCCATTGCATAGGCCACTCAGGATTTGGTGCTATGAAAAATTTAACAGGTATGTATTAGACTGTCTCCTTTTTTAGTGTAAATCTGGCTATTCTCCTGTCGGATGAGGTTGAAGCACATGAAGTATCAGTTTCATAAAGAAGGAAGGATTGACTATCCTTGCTAATAATAAATCCCCCATGCATAGGCCACTCAGGATTTGGTGCTATGAAAATTTAACAGGTGTGTATTAGACTGTCTCCTTTTTTAGTGTAAATCTGGCTATTCTCCTGTCGAATGAGGTTGAAGGACATGAAGTATCAGTTTCATAAAGAAGGAAGGATTGACTATCCTTGCTAATAATAAATCCCCATTGCATAGGCAACTCAGGATTTGGTGCTATGAAAATTATAACAGGTGTGTATTAGACTGTCTCCTTTTTTAGTGTAAATCTGGCTATTCTCCTGTTGGATGAGGTTGAAGCACATGAAGTATCAGTTTCATAAAGAAGGAAGGATTGACTATCCTTGCTAATAATAAATCCCCATTGCATAGGCCACTCAGGATTTGGTGCTATGAAAATGTTAACAGGTATGTATTAGACTGTCTCCTTTTTTAGTGTAAATCTGGCTATTCTCCTGTCGGATGAGGTTGAAGCACATGAAGTATCAGTTTCATAAAGAAGGAAGGATTGACTATCCTTGCTAATAATAAATCCCCCAATGCATAGGCAACTCAGGATTTGGTGCTATGAATAATTTAACAGGTATGTATTAGACTGTCTCCTTTTTTAGTGTAAATCTGGCTATTCTCCTGTTGGATGAGGTTGAAGCACATGAAGTATCAGTTTCATAAAGAAGGAAGGATTGACTATCCTTGCGAATAATAAATCCCCATTGCATAGGCCACTCAGGATTTGGTGCTATGAAAAATTTAACAGGTATGTATTAGACTGTCTCCTTTTTTAGTGTAAATCTGGCTATTCTCCTGTCGAATGAGGTTGAAGGACATGAAGTATCAGTTTCATAAAGAAGGAAGGATTGAATATCCTTGCTAATAATAAATCCCCATTGCATAGGCCACTCAGGATTTGGTGCTATGAAAATGTTAACAGGTATGTATTAGACTGTCTCCTTTTTTAGTGTAAATCTGGCTATTCTCCTGTCGGATGAGGTTGAAGCACATGAAGTATCAGTTTCATAAAGAAGGAAGGATTGACTATCCTTGCTAATAATAAATCCCCATTGCATAGGCCACTCAGGATTTGGTGCTATGAAAATGTTAACAGGTATGTATTAGACTGTCTCCTTTTTTAGTGTAAATCTGGCTATTCTCCTGTCGGATGAGGTTGAAGCACATGAAGTATCAGTTTCATAAAGAAGGAAGGATTGACTATCCTTGCTAATAATAAATCCCCATTGCATAGGCCACTCAGGATTTGGTGCTATGAAAAATTTAACAGGTATGTATTAGACTGTCTCCTTTTTTAGTGTAAATCTGGCTATTCTCCTGTCGGATGAGGTTGAAGGACATGAAGTATCAGTTTCATAAAGAAGGAAGGATTGACTATCCTTGCTAATAATAAATCCCCATTGCATAGGCCACTCAGGATTTGGTGCTATGAAAATGTTAACAGGTATGTATTAGACTGTCTCCTTTTTTAGTGTAAATCTGGCTATTCTCCTGTCGGATGAGGTTGAAGCACATGAAGTATCAGTTTCATAAAGAAGGAAGGATTGACTATCCTTGCTAATAATAAATCCCCATTGCATAGGCCACTCAGGATTTGGTGCTATGAAAATGTTAACAGGTATGTATTAGACTGTCTCCTTTTTTAGTGTAAATCTGGCTATTCTCCTGTCGGATGAGGTTGAAGCACATGAAGTATCAGTTTCATAAAGAAGGAAGGATTGACTATCCTTGCTAATAATAAATCCCCATTGCATAGGCCACTCAGGATTTGGTGCTATGAAAAATTTAACAGGTATGTATTAGACTGTCTCCTTTTTTAGTGTAAATCTGGCTATTCTCCTGTCGGATGAGGTTGAAGGACATGAAGTATCAGTTTCATAAAGAAGGAAGGATTGACTATCCTTGCTAATAATAAATCCCCCATGCATAGGCAACTCAGGATTTGGTGCTATGAAAATTTAACAGGTGTGTATTAGACTGTCTCCTTTTTTAGTGTAAATCTGGCTATTCTCCTGTCGGATGAGGTTGAAGCACATGAAGTATCAGTTTCATAAAAAAATGAAGGATTGACTATCCTTGCTAATAATAAATCCCCATTGCATAGGCCACTCAGGATTTGGTGCTATGAAAATTATAACAGGTGTGTATTAGACTGTCTTCTTTTTTAGTGTAAATCTGGCTATTCTCCTGTCGGATGAGGTTGAAGCACATGAAGTATCAGTTTCATAAAGAAGGAAGGATTGACTATCCTTGCTAATAATAAATCCCCCATGCATAGGCCACTCAGGATTTGGTGCTATGAAAATTTAACAGGTGTGTATTAGACTGTCTCCTTTTTTAGTGTAAATCTGGCTATTCTCCTGTCGGATGAGGTTGAAGGACATGAAGTATCAGTTTCATAAAGAAGGAAGGATTGACTATCCTTGCTAATAAGAAATCCCCCATGCATAGGCAACTCAGGATTTGGTGCTATGAAAAATTTAACAGGTGTGTATTAGACTGTCTTCTTTTTTAGTGTAAATCTGGCTATTCTCCTGTCGGATGAGGTTGAAGCACATGAAGTATCAGTTTCATAAAGAAGGAAGGATTGACTATCCTTGCTAATAATGAATCCCCATTGCATAGGCCACTCAGGATTTGGTGCTATGAAAATTTAACAGGTGTGTATTAGACTGTCTCCTTTTTTAGTGTAAATCTGGCTATTCTCCTGTCGGATGAGGTTGAAGCACATGAAGTATCAGTTTCATAAAGAAGGAAGGATTGACTATCCTTGCTAATAATAAATCCCCCATGCATAGGCAACTCAGGATTTGGTGCTATGAAAATTTAACAGGTGTGTATTAGACTGTCTCCTTTTTTAGTGTAAATCTGGCTATTCTCCTGTCGGATGAGGTTGAAGCACATGAAGTATCAGTTTCATAAAAAAATGAAGGATTGACTATCCTTGCTAATAATAAATCCCCCATGCATAGGCCACTCAGGATTTGGTGCTATGAAAATTATAACAGGTGTGTATTAGACTGTCTTCTTTTTTAGTGTAAATCTGGCTATTCTCCTGTCGGATGAGGTTGAAGCACATGAAGTATCAGTTACATAAAGAAGGAAGGATTGACTATCCTTGCTAATAATAAATCCCCCATGCATAGGCCACTCAGGATTTGGTGCTATGAAAATTTAACAGGTGTGTATTAGACTGTCTCCTTTTTTAGTGTAAATCTGGCTATTCTCCTGTCGGATGAGGTTGAAGCACATGAAGTATCAGTTTCATAAAGAAGGAAGGATTGACTATCCTTGCTAATAATGAATCCCCATTGCATAGGCCACTCAGGATTTGGTGCTATGAAAATTTTACAGGTGTGTATTAGACTGTCTCCTTTTTTAGTGTAAATCTGGCTATTCTCCTGTCGGATGAGGTTGAAGCACATGAAGTATCAGTTTCATAAAGAAGGAAGGATTGACTATCCTTGCTAATAATAAATCCCCCATGCATAGGCAACTCAGGATTTGGTGCTATGAAAATTTAACAGGTGTGTATTAGACTGTCTCCTTTTTTAGTGTAAATCTGGCTATTCTCCTGTCGGATGAGGTTGAAGCACATGAAGTATCAGTTTCATAAAAAAATGAAGGATTGACTATCCTTGCTAATAATAAATCCCCCATGCATAGGCCACTCAGGATTTGGTGCTATGAAAATTATAACAGGTGTGTATTAGACTGTCTTCTTTTTTAGTGTAAATCTGGCTATTCTCCTGTCGGATGAGGTTGAAGCACATGAAGTATCAGTTACATAAAGAAGGAAGGATTGACTATCCTTGCTAATAATAAATCCCCCATGCATAGGCCACTCAGGATTTGGTGCTATGAAAATTTAACAGGTGTGTATTAGATTGTCTCCTTTTTTAGTGTAAATCTGGCTATTCTCCTGTCGGATGAGGTTGAAGCACATGAAGTATCAGTTTCATAAAGAAGGAAGGATTGACTATCCTTGCTAATAATAAATCCCCCATGCATAGGCCACTCAGGATTTGGTGCTATGAAAATTTAACAGGTGTGTATTAGACTGTCTCCTTTTTTAGTGTAAATCTGGCTATTCTCCTGTCGAATGAGGTTGAAGGACATGAAGTATCAGTTTCATAAAGAAGGAAGGATTGACTATCCTTGCTAATAATAAATCCCCATTGCATAGGCCACTCAGGATTTGGTGCTATGAAAAATTTAACAGGTATGTATTAGACTGTCTCCTTTTTTAGTGTAAATCTGGCTATTCTCCTGTCGGATGAGGTTGAAGCACATGAAGTATCAGTTTCATAAAGAAGGAAGGATTGACTATCCTTGCTAATAATAAATCCCCCATGCATAGGCCACTCAGGATTTGGTGCTATGAAAATTTAACAGGTGTGTATTAGACTGTCTCCTTTTTTAGTGTAAATCTGGCTATTCTCCTGTCGAATGAGGTTGAAGGACATGAAGTATCAGTTTCATAAAGAAGGAAGGATTGACTATCCTTGCTAATAATAAATCCCCATTGCATAGGCAACTCAGGATTTGGTGCTATGAAAATTATAACAGGTGTGTATTAGACTGTCTCCTTTTTTAGTGTAAATCTGGCTATTCTCCTGTTGGATGAGGTTGAAGCACATGAAGTATCAGTTTCATAAAGAAGGAAGGATTGACTATCCTTGCTAATAATAAATCCCCATTGCATAGGCCACTCAGGATTTGGTGCTATGAAAATGTTAACAGGTATGTATTAGACTGTCTCCTTTTTTAGTGTAAATCTGGCTATTCTCCTGTCGGATGAGGTTGAAGCACATGAAGTATCAGTTTCATAAAGAAGGAAGGATTGACTATCCTTGCTAATAATAAATCCCCCAATGCATAGGCAACTCAGGATTTGGTGCTATGAAAAATTTAACAGGTATGTATTAGACTGTCTCCTTTTTTAGTGTAAATCTGGCTATTCTCCTGTCGGATGAGGTTGAAGCACATGAAGTATCAGTTACATAAAGAAGGAAGGATTGACTATCCTTGCTAATAATAAATCCCCCATGCATAGGCCACTCAGGATTTGGTGCTATGAAAATTATAACAGGTGTGTATTAGACTGTCTTCTTTTTTAGTGTAAATCTGGCTATTCTCCTGTCGGATGAGGTTGAAGCACATGAAGTATCAGTTACATAAAGAAGGAAGGATTGACTATCCTTGCTAATAATAAATCCCCCATGCATAGGCTACTCAGGATTTGGTGCTATGAAAATTTAACAGGTGTGTATTAGATTGTCTCCTTTTTTAGTGTAAATCTGGCTATTCTCCTGTCGGATGAGGTTGAAGCACATGAAGTATCAGTTTCATAAAGAAGGAAGGATTGACTATCCTTGCTAATAATAAATCCCCCATGCATAGGCCACTCAGGATTTGGTGCTATGAAAATTTAACAGGTGTGTATTAGACTGTCTCCTTTTTTAGTGTAAATCTGGCTATTCTCCTGTCGAATGAGGTTGAAGGACATGAAGTATCAGTTTCATAAAGAAGGAAGGATTGACTATCCTTGCTAATAATAAATCCCCATTGCATAGGCCACTCAGGATTTGGTGCTATGAAAAATTTAACAGGTATGTATTAGACTGTCTCCTTTTTTAGTGTAAATCTGGCTATTCTCCTGTCGGATGAGGTTGAAGCACATGAAGTATCAGTTTCATAAAGAAGGAAGGATTGACTATCCTTGCTAATAATAAATCCCCCATGCATAGGCCACTCAGGATTTGGTGCTATGAAAATTTAACAGGTGTGTATTAGACTGTCTCCTTTTTTAGTGTAAATCTGGCTATTCTCCTGTCGAATGAGGTTGAAGGACATGAAGTATCAGTTTCATAAAGAAGGAAGGATTGACTATCCTTGCTAATAATAAATCCCCATTGCATAGGCAACTCAGGATTTGGTGCTATGAAAATTATAACAGGTGTGTATTAGACTGTCTCCTTTTTTAGTGTAAATCTGGCTATTCTCCTGTTGGATGAGGTTGAAGCACATGAAGTATCAGTTTCATAAAGAAGGAAGGATTGACTATCCTTGCTAATAATAAATCCCCATTGCATAGGCCACTCAGGATTTGGTGCTATGAAAATGTTAACAGGTATGTATTAGACTGTCTCCTTTTTTAGTGTAAATCTGGCTATTCTCCTGTCGGATGAGGTTGAAGCACATGAAGTATCAGTTTCATAAAGAAGGAAGGATTGACTATCCTTGCTAATAATAAATCCCCCAATGCATAGGCAACTCAGGATTTGGTGCTATGAAAAATTTAACAGGTATGTATTAGACTGTCTCCTTTTTTAGTGTAAATCTGGCTATTCTCCTGTCGGATGAGGTTGAAGCACATGAAGTATCAGTTTCATAAAGAAGGAAGGATTGACTATCCTTGCTAATAATAAATCCCCCAATGCATAGGCAACTCAGGATTTGGTGCTATGAAAAATTTAACAGGTATGTATTAGACTGTCTCCTTTTTTAGTGTAAATCTGGCTATTCTCCTGTCGGATGAGGTTGAAGCACATGAAGTATCAGTTTCATAAAGAAGGAAGGATTGACTATCCTTGCTAATAATAAATCCCCATTGCATAGGCAACTCAGGATTTGGTGCTATGAAAATTATAACAGGTGTGTATTAGACTGTCTCCTTTTTTAGTGTAAATCTGGCTATTCTCCTGTTGGATGAGGTTGAAGCACATGAAGTATCAGTTTCATAAAGAAGGAAGGATTGACTATCCTTGCTAATAATAAATCCCCATTGCATAGGCCACTCAGGATTTGGTGCTATGAAAAATTTAACAGGTATGTATTAGACTGTCTCCTTTTTTAGTGTAAATCTGGCTATTCTCCTGTCGGATGAGGTTGAAGGACATGAAGTATCAGTTTCATAAAGAAGGAAGGATTGAATATCCTTGCTAATAATAAATCCCCATTGCATAGGCCACTCAGGATTTGGTGCTATGAAAATGTTAACAGGTATGTATTAGACTGTCTCCTTTTTTAGTGTAAATCTGGCTATTCTCCTGTCGGATGAGGTTGAAGCACATGAAGTATCAGTTTCATAAAGAAGGAAGGATTGACTATCCTTGCTAATAATAAATCCCCATTGCATAGGCCACTCAGGATTTGGTGCTATGAAAATGTTAACAGGTATGTATTAGACTGTCTCCTTTTTTAGTGTAAATCTGGCTATTCTCCTGTCGGATGAGGTTGAAGCACATGAAGTATCAGTTTCATAAAGAAGGAAGGATTGACTATCCTTGCTAATAATAAATCCCCATTGCATAGGCCACTCAGGATTTGGTGCTATGAAAAATTTAACAGGTATGTATTAGACTGTCTCCTTTTTTAGTGTAAATCTGGCTATTCTCCTGTCGGATGAGGTTGAAGGACATGAAGTATCAGTTTCATAAAGAAGGAAGGATTGACTATCCTTGCTAATAATAAATCCCCATTGCATAGGCCACTCAGGATTTGGTGCTATGAAAATGTTAACAGGTATGTATTAGACTGTCTCCTTTTTTAGTGTAAATCTGGCTATTCTCCTGTCGGATGAGGTTGAAGCACATGAAGTATCAGTTTCATAAAGAAGGAAGGATTGACTATCCTTGCTAATAATAAATCCCCATTGCATAGGCCACTCAGGATTTGGTGCTATGAAAATGTTAACAGGTATGTATTAGACTGTCTCCTTTTTTAGTGTAAATCTGGCTATTCTCCTGTCGGATGAGGTTGAAGCACATGAAGTATCAGTTTCATAAAGAAGGAAGGATTGACTATCCTTGCTAATAATAAATCCCCATTGCATAGGCCACTCAGGATTTGGTGCTATGAAAAATTTAACAGGTATGTATTAGACTGTCTCCTTTTTTAGTGTAAATCTGGCTATTCTCCTGTCGGATGAGGTTGAAGGACATGAAGTATCAGTTTCATAAAGAAGGAAGGATTGAATATCCTTGCTAATAATAAATCCCCATTGCATAGGCAACTCAGGATTTGGTGCTATGAAAATGTTAACAGGTATGTATTAGACTGTCTCCTTTTTTAGTGTAAATCTGGCTATTCTCCTGTCGGATGAGGTTGAAGGACATGAAGTATCAGTTTCATAAAGAAGGAAGGATTGACTATCCTTGCTAATAATAAATCCCCATTGCATAGGCCACTCAGGATTTGGTGCTATGAAAATGTTAACAGGTATGTATTAGACTGTCTCCTTTTTTAGTGTAAATCTGGCTATTCTCCTGTCGGATGAGGTTGAAGCACATGAAGTATCAGTTTCATAAAGAAGGAAGGATTGACTATCCTTGCTAATAATAAATCCCCATTGCATAGGCCACTCAGGATTTGGTGCTATGAAAATGTTAACAGGTATGTATTAGACTGTCTCCTTTTTTAGTGTAAATCTGGCTATTCTCCTGTCGGATGAGGTTGAAGCACATGAAGTATCAGTTTCATAAAGAAGGAAGGATTGACTATCCTTGCTAATAATAAATCCCCATTGCATAGGCCACTCAGGATTTGGTGCTATGAAAAATTTAACAGGTATGTATTAGACTGTCTCCTTTTTTAGTGTAAATCTGGCTATTCTCCTGTCGGATGAGGTTGAAGGACATGAAGTATCAGTTTCATAAAGAAGGAAGGATTGAATATCCTTGCTAATAATAAATCCCCATTGCATAGGCAACTCAGGATTTGGTGCTATGAAAATGTTAACAGGTATGTATTAGACTGTCTCCTTTTTTAGTGTAAATCTGGCTATTCTCCTGTCGAATGAGGTGGAAGGACATGAAGTATCAGTTTCATAAAGAAGGAAGGATTGACTATCCTTGCTAATAATAAATCCCCATTGCATAGGCCACTCAGGATTTGGTGCTATGAAAATGTTAACAGGTATGTATTAGATTGTCTTCTTTTTTAGTGTAAATCTGGCTATTCTCCTGTCGGATGAGGTTGAAGGACATGAAGTATCAGTTTCATAAAGAAGGAAGGATTGACTATCCTTGCTAATAATAAATCCCCATTGCATAGGCCACTCAGGATTTGGTGCTATGAAAAATTTATCAGGTATGTATTAGACTGTCTCCTTTTTTAGTGTAAATCTGGCTATTCTCCTGTCGGATGAGGTTGAAGCACATGAAGTATCAGTTTCATAAAGAAGGAAGGATTGACTATCCTTGCTAATAATAAATCCCCATTGCATAGGCCACTCAGGATTTGGTGCTATGAAAAATTTAACAGGTATGTATTAGACTGTCTCCTTTTTTAGTGTAAATCTGGCTATTCTCCTGTCGGATGAGGTTGAAGCACATGAAGTATCAGTTTCATAAAGAAGGAAGGATTGACTATCCTTGCTAATAATAAATCCCCATTGCATAGGCCACTCAGGATTTGGTGCTATGAAAAATTTAACAGGTATGTATTAGACTGTCTCCTTTTTTAGTGTAAATCTGGCTATTCTCCTGTCGGATGAGGTTGAAGCACATGAAGTATCAGTTTCATAAAGAAGGAAGGATTGACTATCCTTGCTAATAATAAATCCCCATTGCATAGGCCACTCAGGATTTGGTGCTATGAAAAATTTAACAGGTATGTATTAGACTGTCTCCTTTTTTAGTGTAAATCTGGCTATTCTCCTGTCGGATGAGGTTGAAGCACATGAAGTATCAGTTTCATAAAGAAGGAAGGATTGACTATCCTTGCTAATAATAAATCCCCATTGCATAGGCAACTCAGGATTTGGTGCTATGAAAATGTTAACAGGTATGTATTAGACTGTCTCCTTTTTTAGTGTAAATCTGGCTATTCTCCTGTCGGATGAGGTTGAAGGACATGAAGTATCAGTTTCATAAAGAAGGAAGGATTGAATATCCTTGCTAATAATAAATCCCCATTGCATAGGCCACTCAGGATTTGGTGCTATGAAAAATTTAACAGGTATGTATTAGACTGTCTCCTTTTTTAGTGTAAATCTGGCTATTCTCCTGTCGGATGAGGTTGAAGGACATGAAGTATCAGTTTCATAAAGAAGGAAGGATTGACTATCCTTGCTAATAATAAATCCCCATTGCATAGGCAACTCAGGATTTGGTGCTATGAAAATGTTAACAGGTATGTATTAGACTGTCTCCTTTTTTAATGTAAATCTGGCTATTCTCCTGTCGGATGAGGTTGAAGGACATGAAGTATCAGTTTCATAAAGAAGGAAGGATTGAATATCCTTGCTAATAATAAATCCCCATTGCATAGGCCACTCAGGATTTGGTGCTATGAAAAATTTAACAGGTATGTATTAGACTGTCTCCTTTTTTAGTGTAAATCTGGCTATTCTCCTGTCGAATGAGGTTGAAGGACATGAAGTATCAGTTTCATAAAGAAGGAAGGATTGACTATCCTTGCTAATAATAAATCCCCATTGCATAGGCCACTCAGGATTTGGTGCTATGAAAAATTTAACAGGTATGTATTAGACTGTCTCCTTTTTTAGTGTAAATCTGGCTATTCTCCTGTCGGATGAGGTTGAAGCACATGAAGTATCAGTTTCATAAAGAAGGAAGGATTGACTATCCTTCCTAATAATAAATCCCCATTGCATAGGCCACTCAGGATTTGGTGCTATGAAAAATTTAACAGGTATGTATAAGACTGTCTCCTTTTTTTGTGTAAATCTGGCTATTCTCCTGTCGGATGAGGTTGAAGCACATGAAGTATCAGTTTCATAAAGAAGGAAGGATTGACTATCCTTGCTAATAATAAATCCCCATTGCATAGGCCACTCAGGATTTGGTGCTATGAAAATGTTAACAGGTATGTATTAGACTGTCTCCTTTTTTAGTGTAAATCTGGCTATTCTCCTGTCGGATGAGGTTGAAGCACATGAAGTATCAGTTTCATAAAGAAGGAAGGATTGACTATCCTTGCTAATAATAAATCCCCATTGCATAGGCAACTCAGGATTTGGTGCTATGAAAATGTTAACAGGTATGTATTAGACTGTCTCCTTTTTTAGTGTAAATCTGGCTATTCTCCTGTCGGATGAGGTTGAAGGACATGAAGTATCAGTTTCATAAAGAAGGAAGGATTGACTATCCTTGCTAATAATAAATCCCCATTGCATAGGCCACTCAGGATTTGGTGCTATGAAAATGTTAACAGGTATGTATTAGACTGTCTCCTTTTTTAGTGTAAATCTGGCTATTCTCCTGTCGAATGAGGTTGAAGGACATGAAGTATCAGTTTCATAAAGAAGGAAGGATTGACTATCCTTGCTAATAATAAATCCCCATTGCATAGGCCACTCAGGATTTGGTGCTATGAAAAATTTAACAGGTATGTATTAGACTGTCTCCTTTTTTAGTGTAAATCTGGCTATTCTCCTGTCGGATGAGGTTGAAGCACATGAAGTATCAGTTTCATAAAGAAGGAAGGATTGACTATCCTTGCTAATAATAAATCCCCATTGCATAGGCCACTCAGGATTTGGTGCTATGAAAAATTTAACAGGTATGTATTAGACTGTCTCCTTTTTTAGTGTAAATCTGGCTATTCTCCTGTCGGATGAGGTTGAAGCACATGAAGTATCAGTTTCATAAAGAAGGAAGGATTGACTATCCTTGCTAATAATAAATCCCCATTGCATAGGCCACTCAGGATTTGGTGCTATGAAAAATTTAACAGGTATGTATTAGACTGTCTCCTTTTTTAGTGTAAATCTGGCTATTCTCCTGTCGGATGAGGTTGAAGCACATGAAGTATCAGTTTCATAAAGAAGGAAGGATTGACTATCCTTGCTAATAATAAATCCCCATTGCATAGGCCACTCAGGATTTGGTGCTATGAAAATGTTAACAGGTATGTATTAGACTGTCTCCTTTTTTAGTGTAAATCTGGCTATTCTCCTGTCGGATGAGGTTGAAGGACATGAAGTATCAGTTTCATAAAGAAGGAAGGATTGACTATCCTTGCTAATAATAAATCCCCATTGCATAGGCAACTCAGGATTTGGTGCTATGAAAATGTTAACAGGTATGTATTAGACTGTCTCCTTTTTTAGTGTAAATCTGGCTATTCTCCTGTCGGATGAGGTTGAAGCACATGAAGTATCAGTTTCATAAAGAAGGAAGGATTGACTATCCTTGCTAATAATAAATCCCCATTGCATAGGCAACTCAGGATTTGGTGCTATGAAAATGTTAACAGGTATGTATTAGACTGTCTCCTTTTTTAGTGTAAATCTGGCTATTCTCCTGTCGGATGAGGTTGAAGGACATGAAGTATCTGTTTCATAAAGAAGGAAGGATTGACTATCCTTGCTAATAATAAATCCCCATTGCATAGGCAACTCAGGATTTGGTGCTATGAAAATGTTAACAGGTATGTATTAGACTGTCTCCTTTTTTAGTGTAAATCTGGCTATTCTCCTGTCGGATGAGGTTGAAGGACATGAAGTATCAGTTTCATAAAGAAGGAAGGATTGACTATCCTTGCTAATAATAAATCCCCATTGCATAGGCAACTCAGGATTTGGTGCTATGAAAATGTTAACAGGTATGTATTAGACTGTCTCCTTTTTTAGTGTAAATCTGGCTATTCTCCTGTCGGATGAGGTTGAAGGACATGAAGTATCAGTTTCATAAAGAAGGAAGGATTGAATATCCTTGCTAATAATAAATCCCCATTGCATAGGCCACTCAGGATTTGGTGCTATGAAAAATTCAACAGGTATGTATTAGACTGTCTCCTTTTTTAGTGTAAATCTGGCTATTCTCCTGTCGAATGAGGTTGAAGGACATGAAGTATCAGTTTCATAAAGAAGGAAGGATTGACTATCCTTGCTAATAATAAATCCCCATTGCATAGGCAACTCAGGATTTGGTGCTATGAAAATGTTAACAGGTATGTATTAGACTGTCTCCTTTTTTAGTGTAAATCTGGCTATTCTCCTGTCGGATGAGGTTGAAGGACATGAAGTATCAGTTTCATAAAGAAGGAAGGATTGAATATCCTTGCTAATAATAAATCCCCATTGCATAGGCCACTCAGGATTTGGTGCTATGAAAAATTCAACAGGTATGTATTAGACTGTCTCCTTTTTTAGTGTAATTCTGGCTATTCTCCTGTCGAATGAGGTTGAAGCACATGAAGTATCAGTTTCATAAAGAAGGAAGGATTGAATATCCTTGCTAATAATAAATCCCCATTGCATAGGCAACTCAGGATTTGGTGCTATGAAAAATTTAACAGGTATGTATTAGACTGTCTCCTTTTTTAGTGTAAATCTGGCTATTCTCCTGTCGGATGAGGTTGAAGCACATGAAGTATCAGTTTCATAAAGAAGGAAGGATTGACTATCCTTGCTAATAATAAATCCCCCATGCATAGGCCACTCAGGATTTGGTGCTATGAAAAATTTAACAGGTATGTATTAGACTGTCTCCTTTTTTAGTGTAAATCTGGCTATTCTCCTGTCGGATGAGGTTGAAGCACATGAAGTATCAGTTTCATAAAGAAGGAAGGATTGACTATCCTTGCTAATAATAAATCCCCCATGCATAGGCCACTCAGGATTTGGTGCTATGAAAAATTTAACAGGTATGTATTAGACTGTCTCCTTTTTTAGTGTAAATCTGGCTATTCTCCTGTCGGATGAGGTTGAAGCACATGAAGTATCAGTTTCATAAAGAAGGAAGGATTGACTATCCTTGCTAATAATAAATCCCCCATGCATAGGCCACTCAGGATTTGGTGCTATGAAAAATTTAACAGGTATGTATTAGACTGTCTCCTTTTTTAGTGTAAATCTGGCTATTCTCCTGTCGGATGAGGTTGAAGCACATGAAGTATCAGTTTCATAAAGAAGGAAGGATTGACTATCCTTGCTAATAATAAATCCCCCATGCATAGGCCACTCAGGATTTGGTGCTATGAAAAATTTAACAGGTATGTATTAGACTGTCTCCTTTTTTAGTGTAAATCTGGCTATTCTCCTGTCGGATGAGGTTGAAGCACATGAAGTATCAGTTTCATAAAGAAGGAAGGATTGACTATCCTTGCTAATAATAAATCCCCCATGCATAGGCAACTCAGGATTTGGTGCTATGAAAATGTTAACAGGTATGTATTAGACTGTCTCCTTTTTTAGTGTAAATCTGGCTATTCTCCTGTCGGATGAGGTTGAAGGACATGAAGTATCAGTTTCATAAAGAAGGAAGGATTGAATATCCTTGCTAATAATAAATCCCCATTGCATAGGCCACTCAGGATTTGGTGCTATGAAAAATTCAACAGGTATGTATTAGACTGTCTCCTTTTTTAGTGTAAATCTGGCTATTCTCCTGTCGAATGAGGTTGAAGGACATGAAGTATCAGTTTCATAAAGAAGGAAGGATTGACTATCCTTGCTAATAATAAATCCCCATTGCATAGGCCACTCAGGATTTGGTGCTATGAAAATGTTAACAGGTATGTATTAGACTGTCTCCTTTTTTAGTGTAAATCTGGCTATTCTCCTGTCGGATGAGGTTGAAGGACATGAAGTATCAGTTTCATAAAGAAGGAAGGATTGAATATCCTTGCTAATAATAAATCCCCCATGCATAGGCAACTCAGGATTTGGTGCTATGAAAATGTTAACAGGTATGTATTAGACTGTCTCCTTTTTTAGTGTAAATCTGGCTATTCTCCTGTCGAATGAGGTTGAAGGACATGAAGTATCAGTTTCATAAAGAAGGAAGGATTGACTATCCTTGCTAATAATAAATCCCCCATGCATAGGCAACTCAGGATTTGGTGCTATGAAAATGTTAACAGGTATGTATTAGACTGTCTCCTTTTTTAGTGTAAATCTGGCTATTCTCCTGTCGAATGAGGTTGAAGGACATGAAGTATCAGTTTCATAAAGAAGGAAGGATTGACTATCCTTGCTAATAATAAATCCCCCATGCATAGGCAACTCAGGATTTGGTGCTATGAAAATGTTAACAGGTATGTATTAGACTGTCTCCTTTTTTAGTGTAAATCTGGCTATTCTCCTGTCGAATGAGGTTGAATGACATGAAGTATCAGTTTCATAAAGAAGGAAGGATTGACTATCCTTGCTAATAATAAATCCCCATTGCATAGGCCACTCAGGATTTGGTGCTATGAAAAATTTAACAGGTATGTATTAGACTGTCTCCTTTTTTAGTGTAAATCTGGCTATTCTCCTGTCGGATGAGGTTGAAGCACATGAAGTATCAGTTTCATAAAGAAGGAAGGATTGACTATCCTTGCTAATAATAAATCCCCCATGCATAGGCAACTCAGGATTTGGTGCTATGAAAATGTTAACAGGTATGTATTAGACTGTCTCCTTTTTTAGTGTAAATCTGGCTATTCTCCTGTCGGATGAGGTTGAAGGACATGAAGTATCAGTTTCATAAAGAAGGAAGGATTGAATATCCTTGCTAATAATAAATCCCCATTGCATAGGCCACTCAGGATTTGGTGCTATGAAAAATTCAACAGGTATGTATTAGACTGTCTCCTTTTTTAGTGTAAATCTGGCTATTCTCCTGTCGAATGAGGTTGAAGGACATGAAGTATCAGTTTCATAAAGAAGGAAGGATTGACTATCCTTGCTAATAATAAATCCCCCATGCATAGGCAACTCAGGATTTGGTGCTATGAAAATGTTAACAGGTATGTATTAGACTGTCTCCTTTTTTAGTGTAAATCTGGCTATTCTCCTGTCGGATGAGGTTGAAGGACATGAAGTATCAGTTTCATAAAGAAGGAAGGATTGAATATCCTTGCTAATAATAAATCCCCCATGCATAGGCAACTCAGGATTTGGTGCTATGAAAATGTTAACAGGTATGTATTAGACTGTCTCCTTTTTTAGTGTAAATCTGGCTATTCTTCTGTCGAATGAGGTTGAAGGACATGAAGTATCAGTTTCATAAAGAAGGAAGGATTGACTATCCTTGCTAATAATAAATCCCCCATGCATAGGCAACTCAGGATTTGGTGCTATGAAAATGTTAACAGGTATGTATTAGACTGTCTCCTTTTTTAGTGTAAATCTGGCTATTCTCCTGTCGAATGAGGTTGAAGGACATGAAGTATCAGTTTCATAAAGAAGGAAGGATTGACTATCCTTGCTAATAATAAATCCCCCATGCATAGGCAAGTCAGGATTTGGTGCTATGAAAATGTTAACAGGTATGTATTAGACTGTCTCCTTTTTTAGTGTAAATCTGGCTATTCTCCTGTCGAATGAGGTTGAAGGACATGAAGTATCAGTTTCATAAAGAAGGAAGGATTGACTATCCTTGCTAATAATAAATCCCCATTGCATAGGCCACTCAGGATTTGGTGCTATGAAAAATTTAACAGGTATGTATTAGACTGTCTCCTTTTTTAGTGTAAATCTGGCTATTCTCCTGTCGGATGAGGTTGAAGGACATGAAGTATCAGTTTCAGAAAGAAGGAAGGATTGAATATCCTTGCTAATAATAAATCCCCCATGCATAGGCAACTCAGGATTTGGTGCTATGAAAATGTTAACAGGTATGTATTAGACTGTCTCCTTTTTTAGTGTAAATCTGGCTATTCTCCTGTCGGATGAGGTTGAAGGACATGAAGTATCAGTTTCATGAAGAAGGAAGGATTGACTATCCTTGCTAATAATAAATCCCCATTGCATAGGCAACTCAGGATTTGGTGCTATGAAAATTATAACAGGTGTGTATTAGACTGTCTCCTTTTTTAGTGTAAATCTGGCTATTCTCCTGTCGGATGAGGTTGAAGCACATGAAGTATCAGTTTCATAAAGAAGGAAGGATTGACTATCCTTGCTAATAATAAATCCCCCATGCATAGGCAACTCAGGATTTGGTGCTATGAAAATGTTAACAGGTATGTATTAGACTGTCTCCTTTTTTAGTGTAAATCTGGCTATTCTCCTGTCGGATGAGGTTGAAGCACATGAAGTATCAGTTTCATAAAGAAGGAAGGATTGACTATCCTTGCTAATAATAAATCCCCATTGCATAGGCCACTCAGGATTTGGTGCTATGAAAATGTTAACAGGTATGTATTAGACTGTCTCCTTTTTTAGTGTAAATCTGGCTCTTCTCCTGTCGGATGAGGTTGAAGCACATGAAGTATCAGTTTCATAAAGAAGGAAGGATTGACTATCCTTGCTAATAATGAATCCCCCATGCATAGGCAACTCAGGATTTGGTGCTATGAAAATGTTAACAGGTATGTATTAGACTGTCTCCTTTTTTAGTGTAAATCTGGCTATTCTCCTGTCGGATGAGGTTGAAGCACATGAAGTATCAGTTTCATAAAAAAGGAAGGATTGACTATCCTTGCTAATAATGAATCCCCCATGCATAGGCAACTCAGGATTTGGTGCTATGAAAATGTTAACAGGTATGTATTAGACTGTCTACTTTTTTAGTGTAAATCTGGCTATTCTCCTGTCGGATGAGGTTGAAGCACATGAAGTATCAGTTTCATAAAGAAGGAAGGATTGACTATCCTTGCTAATAATAAATCCCCCATGCATAGGCAACTCAGGATTTGGTGCTATGAAAATGTTAACAGGTATGTATTAGACTGTCTCCTTTTTTAGTGTAAATCTGGCTATTCTCCTGTCGGATGAGGTTGAAGCACATGAAGTATCAGTTTCATAAAGAAGGAAGGATTGACTATCCTTGCTAATAATAAATCCACCATGCATAGGCAACTCAGGATTTGGTGCTATGAAAATGTTAACAGGTATGTATTAGACTGTCTCCTTTTTTAGTGTAAATCTGGCTATTCTCCTGTCGGATGAGGTTGAAGGACATGAAGTATCAGTTTCATAAAGAAGGAAGGATTGAATATCCTTGCTAATAATAAATCCCCATTGCATAGGCCACTCAGGATTTGGTGCTATGAAAAATTCAACAGGTATATATTAGACTGTCTCCTTTTTTAGTGTAAATCTGGCTATTCTCCTGTCGAATGAGGTTGAAGGACATGAAGTATCAGTTTCATAAAGAAGTAAGGATTGACTATCCTTGCTAATAATAAATCCCCCATGCATAGGCAACTCAGGATTTGGTGCTATGAAAATGTTAACAGGTATGTATTAGACTGTCTCCTTTTTTAGTGTAAATCTGGCTATTCTCCTGTCGGATGAGGTTGAAGGACATGAAGTATCAGTTTCATAAAGAATGAAGGATTGACTATCCTTGCTAATAAGAAATCCCCATTGCATAGGCAACTCAGGATTTGGTGCTATGAAAATGTTAACAGGTTTGTATTAGACTGTCTCCTTTTTTAGTGTAAATCTGGCTATTCTCCTGTCGGATGAGGTTGAAGCACATGAAGTATCAGTTTCATAAAGAAGGAAGGATTGACTATCCTTGCTAATAATAAATCCCCCATGCATAGGCAACTCAGGATTTGGTGCTATGAAAATGTTAACAGGTTTGTATTAGACTGTCTCCTTTTTTAGTGTAAATCTGGCTATTCTCCTGTCGGATGAGGTTGAAGCACATGAAGTATCAGTTTCATAAAGAAGGAAGGATTGACTATCCTTGCTAATAATAAATCCCCCATGCATAGGCAACTCAGGATTTGGTGCTATGAAAAAGTTAACAGGTTTGTATTAGACTGTCTCCTTTTTTAGTGTAAATCTGGCTATTCTCCTGTCGGATGAGGTTGAAGCACATGAAGTATCAGTTTCATAAAGAAGGAAGGATTGACTATCCTTGCTAATAATAAATCCCCCATGCATAGGCAACTCAGGATTTGGTGCTATGAAAATGTTAACAGGTATGTATTAGACTGTCTCCTTTTTTAGTGTAAATCTGGCTATTCTCCTGTCGGATGAGGTTGAAGCACATGAAGTATCAGTTTCATAAAGAAGGAAGGATTGACTATCCTTGCTAATAATAAATCCCCCATGCATAGGCAACTCAGGATTTGGTGCTATGAAAATGTTAACAGGTTTGTATTAGACTGTCTCCTTTTTTAGTGTAAATCTGGCTATTCTCCTGTCGGATGAGGTTGAAGCACATGAAGTATCAGTTTCATAAAGAAGGAAGGATTGACTATCCTTGCTAATAATAAATCCCCCATGCATAGGCCACTAAGGATTTGGTGATATGAAAATGTTAACAGGTATGTATTAGACTGTCTCCTTTTTTAGTGTAAATCTGGCTATTCTCCTGTCGGATGAGGTTGAAGCACATGAAGTATCAGTTTCATAAAGAAGGAAGGATTGACTATCCTTGCTAATAATAAATCCCCCATGCATAGGCCACTCAGGATTTGGTGCTATGAAAATGTTAACAGGTTTGTATTAGACTGTCTCCTTTTTTAGTGTAAATCTGGCTATTCTCCTGTCGGATGAGGTTGAAGCACATGAAGTATCAGTTTCATAAAGAAGGAAGGATTGACTATCCTTGCTAATAATAAATCCCCCATGCATAGGCCACTCAGGATTTGGTGCTATGAAAATTATAACAGGTGTGTATTAGATTGTCTCCTTTTTTAGTGTAAATCTGGCTATTCTCCTGTCGGATGAGGTTGAAGCACATGAAGTATCAGTTTCATAAAGAAGGAAGGATTGACTATCCTTGCTAATAATAAATCCCCCATGCATAGGCCACTCAGGATTTGGTGCTATGAAAATGTTAACAGGTGTGTATTAGATTGTCTTCTTTTTTAGTGTAAATCTGGCTATTCTCCTGTCGGATGAGGTTGAAGCACATGAAGTATCAGTTTCATAAAGAAGGAAGGATTGACTATCCTTGCTAATAATAAATCCCCATTGCATAGGCAACTCAGGATTTGGTGCTATGAAAATGTTAACAGGTATGTATTAGACTGTCTCCTTTTTTAGTGTAAATCTGGCTATTCTCCTGTCGGATGAGGTTGAAGGACATGAAGTATCAGTTTCATAAAGAAGGAAGGATTGACTATCCTTGCTAATAATAAATCCCCATTGCATAGGCCACTCAGGATTTGGTGCTATGAAAAATTTAACAGGTGTGTATTAGATTGTCTCCTTTTTTAGTGTAAATCTGACTATTCTCCTGTCGGATGAGGTTGAAGCACATGAAGTATCAGTTTCATAAAGAAGGAAGGATTGACTATCCTTGCTAATAATAAATCCCCATTGCATAGGCAACTCAGGATTTGGTGCTATGAAAATGTTAACAGGTATGTATTAGACTGTCTCCTTTTTTAGTGTAAATCTGGCTATTCTCCTGTCGGATGAGGTTGAAGCACATGAAGTATCAGTTTCATAAAGAAGGAAGGATTGACTATCCTTGCTAATAATAAATCCCCCATGCATAGGCAACTCAGGATTTGGTGCTATGAAAATGTTAACAGGTATGTATTAGACTGTCTCCTTTTTTAGTGTAAATCTGGCTATTCTCCTGTCGGATGAGGTTGAAGCACATGAAGTATCAGTTTCATAAAAAAAGGAAGGATTGACTATCCTTGCTAATAATAAATCCCCATTGCATAGGCAACTCAGGATTTGGTGCTATGAAAATGTTAACAGGTATGTATTAGACTGTCTCCTTTTTTAGTGTAAATCTGGCTATTCTCCTGTCGGATGAGGTTGAAGCACATGAAGTATCAGTTTCATAAAGAAGGAAGGATTGACTATCCTTGCTAATAATAAATCCCCCATGCATAGGCAACTCAGGATTTGGTGCTATGACAATTTAAACAGGTGTGTATTAGACTGTCTCCTTTTTTAGTGTAAATCTGGCTATTCTCCTGTCGGATGAGGTTGAAGGACATGAAGTATCAGTTTCATAAAGAAGGAAGGATTGACTATCCTTGCTAATAATAAATCCCCCAATGCATAGGCAACTCTGGATTTGGTGCTATGAAAATGTTAACAGGTATGTATTAGACTGTCTCCTTTTTTAGTGTAAATCTGGCTATTCTCCTGTCGGATGAGGTTGAAGGACATGAAGTATCAGTTTCATAAAGAAGGAAGGATTGACTATCCTTGCTAATAATAAATCCCCATTGCATAGGCCACTCAGGATTTGGTGCTATGAAAAATTTAACAGGTGTGTATTAGATTGTCTCCTTTTTTAGTGTAAATCTGGCTATTCTCCTGTTGGATGAGGTTGAAGGACATGAAGTATCAGTTTCATAAAGAAGGAAGGATTGACTATCCTTGCTAATAATAAATCCCCCAATGCATAGGCAACTCTGGATTTGGTGCTATGAAAATGTTAACAGGTATGTATTAGACTGTCTCCTTTTTTAGTGTAAATCTGGCTATTCTCCTGTCGGATGAGGTTGAAGGACATGAAGTATCAGTTTCATAAAGAAGGAAGGATTGATATATCCTTGCTAATAATAAATCCCCATTGCATAGGCCACTCAGGATTTGGTGCTATGAAAAATTTAACAGGTGTGTATTAGATTGTCTCCTTTTTTAGTGTAAATCTGGCTATTCTCCTGTCGGATGAGGTTGAAGGACATGAAGTATCAGTTTCATAAAGAAGGAAGGATTGACTATCCTTGCTAATAATAAATCCCCATTGCATAGGCCACTCAGGATTTGGTGCTATGAAAAATTTAACAGGTGTGTATTAGATTGTCTCCTTTTTTAGTGTAAATCTGGCTATTCTCCTGTCGGATGAGGTTGAAGGACATGAAGTATCAGTTTCATAAAGAAGGAAGGATTGACTATCCTTGCTAATAATAAATCCCCATTGCATAGGCCACTCAGGATTTGGTGCTATGAAAAATTTAACAGGTGTGTTTTAGATTGTCTCCTTTTTTAGTGTAAATCTGGCTATTCTCCTGTCGGATGAGGTTGAAGCACATGAAGTATCAATTTCATAAAGAAGGAAGGATTGACTATCCTTGCTAATAATAAATCCCCATTGCATAGGCCACTCAGGATTTGGTGCTATGAAAAATTTAACAGGTGTGTATTAGATTGTCTCCTTTTTTAGTGTAAATCTGGCTATTCTCCTGTCGGATGAGGTTGAAGCACATGAAGTATCAGTTTCATAAAGAAGGAAGGATTGACTATCCTTGCTAATAATAAATCCCCATTGCATAGGCCACTCAGGATTTGGTGCTATGAAAAATTTAACAGGTGTGTATTAGATTGTCTCCTTTTTTAGTGTAAATCTGGCTATTCTCCTGTCGGATGAGGTTGAAGGACATGAAGTCTCAGTTTCATAAAGAAGGAAGGATTGACTATCCTTGCTAATAATAAATCCCCATTGCATAGGCCACTCAGGATTTGGTGCTATGAAAAATTTAACAGGTGTGTATTAGATTGTCTCCTTTTTTAGTGTAAATCTGGCTATTCTCCTGTCGGATGAGGTTGAAGGACATGAAGTATCAGTTTCATAAAGAAGGAAGGATTGACTATCCTTGCTAATAATAAATCCCCATTGCATAGGCCACTCAGGATTTGGTGCTATGAAAAATTTAACAGGTGTGTATTAGATTGTCTCCTTTTTTAGTGTAAATCTGGCTATTCTCCTGTCGGATGAGGTTGAAGGACATGAAGTATCAGTTTCATAAAGAAGGAAGGATTGACTATCCTTGCTAATAATAAATCCCCATTGCATAGGCCACTCAGGATTTGGTGCTATGAAAAATTTAACAGGTGTGTATTAGATTGTCTCCTTTTTTAGTGTAAATCTGGCTATTCTCCTGTCGGATGAGGTTGAAGGACATGAAGTATCAGTTTCATAAAGAAGGAAGGATTGACTATCCTTGCTAATAATAAATCCCCATTACATAGGCCACTCAGGATTTGGTGCTATGAAAAATTTAACAGGTGTGTATTAGATTGTCTCCTTTTTTAGTGTAAATCTGGCTATTCTCCTGTCGGATGAGGTTGAAGGACATGAAGTATCAGTTTCATAAAGAAGGAAGGATTGACTATCCTTGCTAATAATAAATCCCCATTGCATAGGCCACTCAGGATTTGGTGCTATGAAAAATTTAACAGGTGTGTATTAGATTGTCTCCTTTTTTAGTGTAAATCTGGCTATTCTCCTGTCGGATGAGGTTGAAGGACATGAAGTATCAGTTTCATAAAGAAGGAAGGATTGACTATCCTTGCTAATAATAAATCCCCCATGCATAGGCAACTCAGGATTTGGTGCTATGAAAATTTAAACAGGTGTGTATTAGACTGTCTCCTTTTTTAGTGTAAATCTGGCTATTCTCCTGTCGGATGAGGTTGAAGGACATGAAGTATCAGTTTCATAAAGAAGGAAGGATTGACTATCCTTGCTAATAATAAATCCCCCATGCATAGGCAACTCAGGATTTGGTGCTATGAAAATGTTAACAGGTATGTATTAGACTGTCTCCTTTTTTAGTGTAAATCTGGCTATTCTCCTGTCGGATGAGGTTGAAGGACATGAAGTATCAGTTTCATAAAGAAGGAAGGATTGACTATCCTTGCTAATAATAAATCCCCCATGCATAGGCAACTCAGGATTTGGTGCTATGAAAATTTAAACAGGTGTGTATTAGATTGTCTCCTTTTTTAGTGTAAATCTGGCTATTCTCCTGTCGGATGAGGTTGAAGCACATGAAGTATCAGTTTCATAAAGAAGGAAGGATTGACTATCCTTGCTAATAATAAATCCCCATTGCATAGGCCACTCAGGATTTGGTGCTATGAAAAATTTAACAGGTGTGTATTAGATTGTCTCCTTTTTTAGTGTAAATCTGGCTATTCTCCTGTCGGATGAGGTTGAAGGACATGAAGTCTCAGTTTCATAAAGAAGGAAGGATTGACTATCCTTGCTAATAATAAATCCCCATTGCATAGGCCACTCAGGATTTGGTGCTATGAAAAATTTAACAGGTGTGTATTATATTGTCTCCTTTTTTAGTGTAAATCTGGCTATTCTCCTGTCGGATGAGGTTGAAGGACATGAAGTATCAGTTTCATAAAGAAGGAAGGATTGACTATCCTTGCTAATAATAAATCCCCATTGCATAGGCCACTCAGGATTTGGTGCTATGAAAAATTTAACAGGTGTGTATTAGATTGTCTCCTTTTTTAGTGTAAATCTGGCTATTCTCCTGTCGGATGAGGTTGAAGGACATGAAGTATCAGTTTCATAAAGAAGGAAGGATTGACTATCCTTGCTAATAATAAATCCCCATTGCATAGGCCACTCAGGATTTGGTGCTATGAAAAATTTAACAGGTGTGTATTAGATTGTCTCCTTTTTTAGTGTAAATCTGGCTATTCTCCTGTCGGATGAGGTTGAAGGACATGAAGTATCAGTTTCATAAAGAAGGAAGGATTGACTATCCTTGCTAATAATAAATCCCCAATGCATAGGCCACTCAGGATTTGGTGCTATGAAAAATTTAACAGGTGTGTATTAGATTGTCTCCTTTTTTAGTGTAAATCTGGCTATTCTCCTGTCGGATGAGGTTGAAGCACATGAAGTATCAGTTTCATAAAGAAGGAAGGATTGACTATCCTTGCTAATAATAAATCCCCATTGCATAGGCCACTCAGGATTTGGTGCTATGAAAAATTTAACAGGTGTGTATTAGATTGTCTCCTTTTTTAGTGTAAATCTGGCTATTCTCCTGTCGGATGAGGTTGAAGGACATGAAGTATCAGTTTCATAAAGAAGGAAGGATTGACTATCCTTGCTAATAATAAATCCCCCATGCATAGGCAACTCAGGATTTGGTGCTATGAAAATTTAAACAGGTGTGTATTAGACTGTCTCCTTTTTTAGTGTAAATCTGGCTATTCTCCTGTCGGATGAGGTTGAAGGACATGAAGTATCAGTTTCATAAAGAAGGAAGGATTGACTATCCTTGCTAATAATAAATCCCCCATGCATAGGCAACTCAGGATTTGGTGCTATGAAAATGTTAACAGGTATGTATTAGACTGTCTCCTTTTTTAGTGTAAATCTGGCTATTCTCCTGTCGGATGAGGTTGAAGGACATGAAGTATCAGTTTCATAAAGAAGGAAGGATTGACTATCCTTGCTAATAATAAATCCCCCATGCATAGGCAACTCAGGATTTGGTGCTATGAAAATTTAAACACGTGTGTATTAGACTGTCTCCTTTTTTAGTGTAAATCTGGCTATTCTCCTGTCGGATGAGGTTGAAGGACATGAAGTATCAGTTTCATAAAGAAGGAAGGATTGACTATCCTTGCTAATAATAAATCCCCCATGCATAGGCCACTCAGGATTTGGTGCTATGAAAATTTAAACAGGTGTGTATTAGACTGTCTCCTTTTTTAGTGTAAATCTGGCTATTCTCCTGTCAGATGAGGTTGAAGCACATGAAGTATCAGTTTCATAAAGAAGGAAGGATTGACTATCCTTGCTAATAATAAATCCCCATTGCATAGGCAACTCAGGATTTGGTGCTATGAAAATGTTAACAGGTATGTATTAGATTGTCTCCTTTTTTAGTGTAAATCTGGCTATTCTCCTGTCGAATGAGGTTGAAGGACATGAAGTATCAGTTTCATAAAGAAGGAAGGATTGACTATCCTTGCTAATAATAAATCCCCCATGCATAGGCCACTCAGGATTTGGTGCTATGAAAATGTTAACAGGTATGTATTAGACTGTCTCCTTTTTTAGTGTAAATCTGGCTATTCTCCTGTCAGATGAGGTTGAAGCACATGAAGTATCAGTTTCATAAAGAAGGAAGGATTGACTATCCTTGCTAATAATAAATCCCCATTGCATAGGCCACTCAGGATTTGGTGCTATGAAAATTATAACAGGTGTGTATTAGACTGTCTCCTTTTTTAGTGTAAATCTGGCTATTCTCCTGTCGGATGAGGTTGAAGCACATGAAGTATCAGTTTCATAAAGAAGGAAGGATTGACTATCCTTGCTAATAATAAATCCCCCATGCATAGGCCACTCAGGATTTGGTGCTATGAAAATGTTAACAGGTATGTATTAGACTGTCTCCTTTTTTAGTGTAAATCTGGCTATTCTCCTGTCGGATGAGGTTGAAGCACATGAAGTATCAGTTTCATAAAGAAGGAAGGATTGACTATCCTTGCTAATAATAAATCCCCCATGCATAGGCAACTCAGGATTTGGTGCTATGAAAATTTAAACAGGTGTGTATTAGACTGTCTCCTTTTTTAGTGTAAATCTGGCTATTCTCCTGTCAGATGAGGTTGAAGGACATGAAGTATCAGTTTCATAAAGAAGGAAGGATTGACTATCCTTGCTAATAATAAATCCCCATTGCATAGGCCACTCAGGATTTGGTGCTATGAAAATGTTAACAGGTATGTATTAGACTGTCTCCTTTTTTAGTGTAAATCTGGCTATTCTCCTGTCAGATGAGGTTGAAGCACATGAAGTATCAGTTTCATAAAGAAGGAAGGATTGACTATCCTTGCTAATAATAAATCCCCCATGCATAGGCAACTCAGGATTTGGTGCTATGAAAATTTAAACAGGTGTGTATTAGACTGTCTCCTTTTTTAGTGTAAATCTGGCTATTCTCCTGTCGGATGAGGTTGAAGGACATGAAGTATCAGTTTCATAAAGAAGGAAGGATTGACTATCCTTGCTAATAATAAATCCCCATTGCATAGGCAACTCAGGATTTGGTGCTATGAAAAATTTAACAGGTGTGTATTAGATTGTCTCCTTTTTTAGTGTAAATCTGGCTATTCTCCTGTCGGATGAGGTTGAAGGACATGAAGTATCAGTTTCATAAAGAAGGAAGGATTGACTATCCTTGCTAATAATAAATCCCCCATGCATAGGCAACTCAGGATTTGGTGCTATGAAAATTTAAACAGGTGTGTATTAGACTGTCTCCTTTTTTAGTGTAAATCTGGCTATTCTCCTGTCGGATGAGGTTGAAGGACACGAAGTATCAGTTTCATAAAGAAGGAAGGATTGACTATCCTTGCTAATAATAAATCCCCCATGCATAGGCAACTCAGGATTTGGTGCTATGAAAATGTTAACAGGTATGTATTAGACTGTCTCCTTTTTTAGTGTAAATCTGGCTATTCTCCTGTCGGATGAGGTTGAAGCACATGAAGTATCAGTTTCATAAAGAAGGAAGGATTGACTATCCTTGCTAATAATAAATCCCCCATGCATAGGCAACTCAGGATTTGGTGCTATGAAAATGTTAACAGGTATGTATTAGACTGTCTCCTTTTTTAGTGTAATCTGGCTATTCTCCTGTCGGATGAGGTTGAAGCACATGAAGTATCAGTTTCATAAAGAAGGAAGGATTGACTATCCTTGCTAATAATAAATCCCCCATGCATAGGCAACTCAGGATTTGGTGCTATGAAAATGTTAACAGCTATGTATTAGACTGTCTCCTTTTTTAGTGTAAATCTGGCTATTCTCCTGTCGGATGAGGTTGAAGGACATGAAGTATCAGTTTCATAAAGAAGGAAGGATTGACTATCCTTGCTAATAATAAATCCCCCATGCATAGGCAACTCAGGATTTGGTGCTATGAAAATGTTAACAGGTGTGTATTAGACTGTCTCCTTTTTTAGTGTAAATCTGGCTATTCTCTTGTCGGATGAGGTTGAAGGACATGAAGTATCAGTTTCATAAAGAAGGAAGGATTGACTATCCTTGCTAATAATAAATCCCCCATGCATAGGCAACTCAGGATTTGGTGCTATGAAAATGTTAACAGGTATGTATTAGACTGTCTCCTTTTTTAGTGTAAATCTGGCTATTCTCCTGTCGGATGAGGTTGAAGGACATGAAGTATCAGTTTCATAAAGAAGGAAGGATTGACTATCCTTGCTAATAATAAATCCCCATTGCATAGGCCACTCAGGATTTGGTGCTATGAAAAATTTAACAGGTGTGTATTAGATTGTCTCCTTTTTTAGTGTAAATCTGGCTATTCTCCTGTCGGATGAGGTTGAAGGACATGAAGTATCAGTTTCATAAAGAAGGAAGGATTGACTATCCTTGCTAATAATAAATCCCCCATGCATAGGCAACTCAGGATTTGGTGCTATGAAAATTTAAACAGGTGTGTATTAGACTGTCTCCTTTTTTAGTGTAAATCTGGCTATTCTCCTGTCGGATGAGGTTGAAGGACATGAAGTATCAGTTTCATAAAGAAGGAAGGATTGACTATCCTTGCTAATAATAAATCCCCCATGCATAGGCAACTCAGGATTTGGTGCTATGAAAATGTTAACAGGTATGTATTAGACTGTCTCCTTTTTTAGTGTAAATCTGGCTATTCTCCTGTCGGATGAGGTTGAAGCACATGAAGTATCAGTTTCATAAAGAAGGAAGGATTGACTATCCTTGCTAATAATAAATCCCCCATGCATAGGCAACTCAGGATTTGGTGCTATGAAAATTTAAACAGGTGTGTATTAGACTGTCTCCTTTTTTAGTGTAAATCTGGCTATTCTCCTGTCGGATGAGGTTGAAGGACATGAAGTATCAGTTTCATAAAGAAGGAAGGATTGACTATCCTTGCTAATAATAAATCCCCCATGCATAGGCAACTCAGGATTTGGTGCTATGAAAATGTTAACAGGTATGTATTAGACTGTCTCCTTTTTTAGTGTAAATCTGGCTATTCTCCTGTCGGATGAGGTTGAAGGACATGAAGTATCAGTTTCATAAAGAAGGAAGGATTGACTATCCTTGCTAATAATAAATCCCCCATGCATAGGCAACTCAGGATTTGGTGCTATGAAAATGTTAACAGGTATGTATTAGACTGTCTCCTTTTTTAGTGTAAATCTGGCTATTCTCCTGTCGGATGAGGTTGAAGGACATGAAGTATCAGTTTCATAAAGAAGGAAGGATTGACTATCCTTGCTAATAATAAATCCCCCATGCATAGGCAACTCAGGATTTGGTGCTATGAAAATGTTAACAGGTATGTATTAGACTGTCTCCTTTTTTAGTGTAAATCTGGCTATTCTCCTGTCGAATGAGGTTGAAGCACATGAAGTATCAGTTTCATAAAGAAGGAAGGATTGACTATCCTTGCTAATAATAAATCCCCATTGCATAGGCAACTCAGGATTTGGTGCTATGAAAAATTTAACAGGTGTGTATTAGATTGTCTCCTTTTTTAGTGTAAATCTGGCTATTCTCCTCTCGGATGAGGTTGAAGGACATGAAGTATCAGTTTCATAAAGAAGGAAGGATTGACTATCCTTGCTAATAATAAATCCCCCATGCATAGGCAACTCAGGATTTGGTGCTATGAAAATTTAAACAGGTGTGTATTAGACTGTCTCCTTTTTTAGTGTAAATCTGGCTATTCTCCTGTCGGATGAGGTTGAAGGACATGAAGTATCAGTTTCATAAAGAAGGAAGGATTGACTATCCTTGCTAATAATAAATCCCCCATGCATAGGCAAATTCAGGATTTGGTGCTATGAAAATGTTAACAGGTATGTATTAGACTGTCTCCTTTTTTAGTGTAAATCTGGCTATTCTCCTGTCGGATGAGGTTGAAGCACATGAAGTATCAGTTTCATAAAGAAGGAAGGATTGACTATCCTTGCTAATAATAAATCCCCCATGCATAGGCAACTCAGGATTTGGTGCTATGAAAATTTAAACAGGTGTGTATTAGACTGTCTCCTTTTTTAGTGTAAATCTGGCTATTCTCCTGTCGGATGAGGTTGAAGGACATGAAGTATCAGTTTCATAAAGAAGGAAGGATTGACTATCCTTGCTAATAATAAATCCCCCATGCATAGGCCACTCAGGATTTGGTGCTATGAAAATTATAACAGGTGTGTATTAGACTGTCTCCTTTTTTAGTGTAAATCTGGCTATTCTCCTGTCGGATGAGGTTGAAGGACATGAAGTATCAGTTTCATAAAGAAGGAAGGATTGACTATCCTTGCTAATAATAAATCCCCATTGCATAGGCCACTCAGGATTTGGTGCTATGAAAATGTTAACAGGTATGTATTAGACTGTCTCCTTTTTTAGTGTAAATCTGGCTATTCTCCTGTCGGATGAGGTTGAAGCACATGAAGTATCAGTTTCATAAAGAAGGAAGGATTGACCATCCTTGCTAATAATAAATCCCCATTGCATAGGCCACTCAGGATTTGGTGCTATGAAAAATTTAACAGGTGTGTATTAGATTGTCTCCTTTTTTAGTGTAAATCTGTCTATTCTCCTGTCGGATGAGGTTGAAGGACATGAAGTATCAGTTTCATAAAGAAGGAAGGATTGACTATCCTTGCTAATAATAAATCCCCATTGCATAGGCAACTCAGGATTTGGTGCTATGAAAAATTTAACAGGTGTGTATTAGATTGTCTCCTTTTTTAGTGTAAATCTGGCTATTCTCCTGTCGGATGAGGTTGAAGGACATGAAGTATCAGTTTCATAAAGAAGGAAGGATTGACTATCCTTGCTAATAATAAATCCCCCATGCATAGGCAACTCAGGATTTGGTTCTATGAAAATGTTAACAGGTATGTATTAGACTGTCTCCTTTTTTAGTGTAAATCTGGCTATTCTCCTGTCGGATGAGGTTGAAGGACATGAAGTGTCAGTTTCATAAAGAAGGAAGGATTGACTATCCTTGCTAATAATAAATCCCCCATGCATAGGCAACTCAGGATTTGGTGCTATGAAAATGTAAACAGGTGTGTATTAGACTGTCTCCTTTTTTAGTGTAAATCTGGCTATTCTCCTGTCGGATGAGGTTGAAGGACATGAAGTATCAGTTTCATAAAGAAGGAAGGATTGACTATCCTTGCTAATAATAAATCCCCCATGCATAGGCAACTCAGGATTTGGTGCTATGAAAATGTTAACAGGTATGTATTAGACTGTCTCCTTTTTTAGTGTAAATCTGGCTATTCTCCTGTTGGATGAGGTTGAAGGAAATGAAGTATCAGTTTCATAAAGAAGGAAGGATTGACTATCCTTGCTAATAATATATCCCCCATGCATAGGCAACTCAGGATTTGGTGCTATGAAAATGTTAACAGGTATGTATTAGACTGTCTCCTTTTTTAGTGTAAATCTGGCTATTCTCCTGTCGGATGAGGTTGAAGGACATGAAGTATCAGTTTCATAAAGAAGGAAGGATTGACTATCCTTGCTAATAATAAATCCCCCATGCATAGGCAACTCAGGATTTGGTGCTATGAAAATTTAAACAGGTGTGTATTAGACTGTCTCCTTTTTTAGTGTAAATCTGGCTATTCTCCTGTCGGATGAGGTTGAAGGACATGAAGTATCAGTTTCATAAAGAAGGAAGGATTGACTATCCTTGCTAATAATAAATCCCCCATGCATAGGCAACTCAGGATTTGGTGCTATGAAAATGTTAACAGGTATGTATTAGACTGTCTCCTTTTTTAGTGTAAATCTGGCTATTCTCCTGTCGGATGAGGTTGAAGGACATGAAGTATCAGTTTCATAAAGAAGGAAGGATTGACTATCCTTGCTAATAATAAATCCCCCATGCATAGGCAACTCAGGATTTGGTGCTATGAAAATGTTAACAGGTATGTATTAGACTGTCTCCTTTTTTAGTGTAAATCTGGCTATTCTCCTGTCGGATGAGGTTGAAGGACATGAAGTATCAGTTTCATAAAGAAGGAAGGATTGACTATCCTTGCTAATAATAAATCCCCCATGCATAGGCAACTCAGGATTTGGTGCTATGAAAATGTTAACAGGTATGTATTAGACTGTCTCCTTTTTTAGTGTAATTCTGGCTATTCTCCTGTCGAATGAGGTTGAAGCACATGAAGTATCAGTTTCATAAAGAAGGAAGGATTGACTATCCTTGCTAATAATAAATCCCCATTGCATAGGCAACTCATGATTTGGTTCTATGAAAAATTTAACAGGTGTGTATTAGATTGTCTCCTTTTTTAGTGTAAATCTGGCTATTCTCCTCTCGGATGAGGTTGAAGGATATGAAGTATCAGTTTCATAAAGAAGGAAGGATTGACTATCCTTGCTAATAATAAATCCCCCATGCATAGGCAACTCAGGATTTGGTGCTATGAAAATTTAAACAGGTGTGTATTAGACTGTCTCCTTTTTTAGTGTAAATCTGGCTATTCTCCTGTCGGATGAGGTTGAAGGACATGAAGTATCAGTTTCATAAAGAAGGAAGGATTGACTATCCTTGCTAATAATAAATCCCCCATGCATAGGCAACTCAGGATTTGGTGCTATGAAAATGTTAACAGGTATGTATTAGACTGTCTCCTTTTTTAGTGTAAATCTGGCTATTCTCCTGTCAGATGAGGTTGAAGCACATGAAGTATCAGTTTCATAAAGAAGGAAGGATTGACTATCCTTGCTAATAATAAATCCCCCATGCATAGGCAACTCAGGATTTGGTGCTATGAAAATTTAAACAGGTGTGTATTAGACTGTCTCCTTTTTTAGTGTAAATCTGGCTATTCTCCTGTCGGATGAGGTTGAAGGACATGAAGTATCAGTTTCATAAAGAAGGAAGGATTGACTATCCTTGCTAATAATAAATCCCCCATGCATAGGCCACTCAGGATTTGGTGCTATGAAAATTATAACAGGTGTGTATTAGACTGTCTCCTTTTTTAGTGTAAATCTGGCTATTCTCCTGTCGGATGAGGTTGAAGGACATGAAGTATCAGTTTCATAAAGAAGGAAGGATTGACTATCCTTGCTAATAATAAATCCCCATTGCATAGGCCACTCAGGATTTGGTGCTATGAAAATGTTAACAGGTATGTATTAGACTGTCTCCTTTTTTAGTGTAAATCTGGCTATTCTCCTGTCGGATGAGGTTGAAGCACATGAAGTATCAGTTTCATAAAGAAGGAAGGATTGACTATCCTTGCTAATAATAAATCCCCATTGCATAGGCCACTCAGGATTTGGTGCTATGAAAAATTTAACAGGTGTGTATTAGATTGTCTCCTTTTTTAGTGTAAATCTGGCTATTCTCCTGTCGGATGAGGTTGAAGCACATGAAGTATCAGTTTCATAAAGAAGGAAGGATTGACTATCCTTGCTAATAATAAATCCCCATTGCATAGGCCACTCAGGATTTGGTGCTATGAAAAATTTAACAGGTGTGTATTAGATTGTCTCCTTTTTTAGTGTAAATCTGGCTATTCTCCTGTCGGATGAGGTTGAAGCACATGAAGTATCAGTTTCATAAAGAAGGAAGGATTGACTATCCTTGCTAATAATAAATCCCCCATGCATAGGCAACTCAGGATTTGGTGCTATGAAAATTTAAACAGGTGTGTATTAGACTGTCTCCTTTTTTAGTGTAAATCTGGCTATTCTCCTGTCGGATGAGGTTGAAGGACATGAAGTATCAGTTTCATAAAGAAGGAAGGATTGACTATCCTTGCTAATAATAAATCCCCCATGCATAGGCCACTCAGGATTTGGTGCTATGAAAATTATAACAGGTGTGTATTAGACTGTCTCCTTTTTTAGTGTAAATCTGGCTATTCTCCTGTCGGATGAGGTTGAAGGACATGAAGTATCAGTTTCATAAAGAAGGAAGGATTGACTATCCTTGCTAATAAGAAATCCCCATTGCATAGGCCACTCAGGATTTGGTGCTATGAAAATGTTAACAGGTATGTATTAGACTGTCTCCTTTTTTAGTGTAAATCTGGCTATTCTCCTGTCGGATGAGGTTGAAGCACATGAAGTATCAGTTTCATAAAGAAGGAAGGATTGACTATCCTTGCTAATAATAAATCCCCATTGCATAGGCCACTCAGGATTTGGTGCTATGAAAAATTTAACAGGTGTGTATTAGATTGTCTCCTTTTTTAGTGTAAATCTGGCTATTCTCCTGTCGGATGAGGTTGAAGCACATGAAGTATCAGTTTCATAAAGAAGGAAGGATTGACTATCCTTGCTAATAATAAATCCCCATTGCATAGGCCACTCAGGATTTGGTGCTATGAAAAATTTAACAGATGTGTATTAGATTGTCTCCTTTTTTAGTGTAAATCTGGCTATTCTCCTGTCGGATGAGGTTGAAGCACATGAAGTATCAGTTTCATAAAGAAGGAAGGATTGACTATCCTTGCTAATAATAAATCCCCATTGCATAGGCCACTCAGGATTTGGTGCTATGAAAAATTTAACAGGTGTGTATTAGATTGTCTCCTTTTTTAGTGTAAATCTGGCTATTCTCCTGTCGGATGAGGTTGAAGCACATGAAGTATCAGTTTCATAAAGAAGGAAGGATTGACTATCCTTGCTAATAATAAATCCCCATTGCATAGGCCACTCAGGATTTGGTGCTATGAAAAATTTAACAGGTGTGTATTAGATTGTCTCCTTTTTTAGTGTAAATCTGGCTATTCTCCTGTCGGATGAGGTTGAAGCACATGAAGTATCAGTTTCATAAAGAAGGAAGGATTGACTATCCTTGCTAATAATAAATCCCCATTGCATAGGCAACTCAGGATTTGGTGCTATGAAAATTTAAACAGGTGTGTATTAGACTGTCTCCTTTTTTAGTGTAAATCTGGCTATTCTCCTGTCGGATGAGGTTGAAGGACATGAAGTATCAGTTTCATAAAGAAGGAAGGATTGACTATCCTTGCTAATAATAAATCCCCCATGCATAGGCCACTCAGGATTTGGTGCTATGAAAATTATAACAGGTGTGTATTAGACTGTCTCCTTTTTTAGTGTAAATCTGGCTATTCTCCTGTCGGATGAGGTTGAAGGACATGAAGTATCAGTTTCATAAAGAAGGAAGGATTGACTATCCTTGCTAATAATAAATCCCCATTGCATAGGCCACTCAGGATTTGGTGCTATGAAAATGTTAACAGGTATGTATTAGACTGTCTCCTTTTTTAGTGTAAATCTGGCTATTCTCCTGTCGGATGAGGTTGAAGCACATGAAGTATCAGTTTCATAAAGAAGGAAGGATTGACTATCCTTGCTAATAATAAATCCCCATTGCATAGGCCACTTAGGATTTGGTGCTATGAAAAATTTAACAGGTGTGTATTAGATTGTCTCCTTTTTTAGTGTAAATCTGGCTATTCTCCTGTCGGATGAGGTTGAAGCACATGAAGTATCAGTTTCATAAAGAAGGAAGGATTGACTATCCTTGCTAATAATAAATCCCCATTGCATAGGCCACTCAGGATTTGGTGCTATGAAAAATTTAACAGGTGTGTATTAGATTGTCTCCTTTTTTAGTGTAAATCTGGCTATTCTCCTGTCGGATGAGGTTGAAGCACATGAAGTATCAGTTTCATAAAGAAGGAAGGATTGACTATCCTTGCTAATAATAAATCCCCATTGCATAGGCCACTCAGGATTTGGTGCTATGAAAAATTTAACAGGTGTGTATTAGATTGTCTCCTTTTTTAGTGTAAATCTGGCTATTCTCCTGTCGGATGAGGTTGAAGCACATGAAGTATCAGTTTCATAAAGAAGGAAGGATTGACTATCCTTGCTAATAATAAATCCCCATTGCATAGGCCACTCAGGATTTGGTGCTATGAAAAATTTAACAGGTGTGTATTAGATTGTCTCCTTTTTTAGTGTAAATCTGGCTATTCTCCTGTCGGATGAGGTTGAAGCACATGAAGTATCAGTTTCATAAAGAAGGAAGGATTGACTATCCTTGCTAATAATAAATCCCCATTGCATAGGCAACTCAGGATTTGGTGCTATGAAAATTTAAACAGGTGTGTATTAGACTGTCTCCTTTTTTAGTGTAAATCTGGCTATTCTCCTGTCGGATGAGGTTGAAGGACATGAAGTATCAGTTTCATAAAGAAGGAAGGATTGACTATCCTTGCTAATAATAAATCCCCCATGCATAGGCCACTCAGGGTTTGGTGCTATGAAAATTATAACAGGTGTGTATTAGACTGTCTCCTTTTTTAGTGTAAATCTGGCTATTCTCCTGTCGGATGAGGTTGAAGGACATGAAGTATCAGTTTCATAAAGAAGGAAGGATTGACTATCCTTGCTAATAATAAATCCCCATTGCATAGGCCACTCAGGATTTGGTGCTATGAAAATGTTAACAGGTATGTATTAGACTGTCTCCTTTTTTAGTGTAAATCTGGCTATTCTCCTGTCGGATGAGGTTGAAGCACATGAAGTATCAGTTTCATAAAGAAGGAAGGATTGACTATCCTTGCTAATAATAAATCCCCATTGCATAGGCCACTTAGGATTTGGTGCTATGAAAAATTTAACAGGTGTGTATTAGATTGTCTCCTTTTTTAGTGTAAATCTGGCTATTCTCCTGTCGGATGAGGTTGAAGCACATGAAGTATCAGTTTCATAAAGAAGGAAGGATTGACTATCCTTGCTAATAATAAATCCCCATTGCATAGGCCACTCAGGATTTGGTGCTATGAAAAATTTAACAGCTGTGTATTAGATTGTCTCCTTTTTTAGTGTAAATCTGGCTATTCTCCTGTCGGATGAGGTTGAAGCACATGAAGTATCAGTTTCATAAAGAAGGAAGGATTGACTATCCTTGCTAATAATAAATCCCCCATGCATAGGCAACTCAGGATTTGGTGCTATGAAAATGTTAACAGGTATGTATTAGACTGTCTCCTTTTTTAGTGTAAATCTGGCTATTCTCCTGTCGGATGAGGTTGAAGGACATGAAGTATCAGTTTCATAAAGAAGGAAGGATTGACTATCCTTGCTAATAATAAATCCCCATTGCATATGCCACTCAGGATTTGGTGCTATGAAAATGTTAACAGGTATGTATTAGATTGTCTCCTTTTTTAGTGTAAATCTGGCTATTCTCCTGTCGGATGAGGTTGAAGCACATGAAGTATCAGTTTCATAAAGAAGGAAGGATTGACTATCCTTGCTAATAATAAATCCCCATTGCATAGGCAACTCAGGATTTGGTGCTATGAAAATGTTAACAGGTGTGTATTAGACTGTCTCCTTTTTTAGTGTAAATCTGGCTATTCTCCTGTCGGATGAGGTTGAAGGACATGAAGTATCAGTTTCATAAAGAAGGAAGGATTGACTATCCTTGCTAATAATAAATCCCCATTGCATAGGCCACTCAGGATTTGGTGCTATGAAAAATTTAACAGGTGTGTATTAGATTGTCTCCTTTTTTAGTGTAAATCTGGCTATTCTCCTGTCGGATGAGGTTGAAGCACATGAAGTATTAGTTTCATAAAGAAGGAAGGATTGACTATCCTTGCTAATAATAAATCCCCATTGCATAGGCCACTCAGGATTTGGTGCTATGAAAAATTTAACAGGTGTGTATTAGATTGTCTCCTTTTTTAGTGTAAATCTGGCTATTCTCCTGTCGGATGAGGTTGAAGCACATGAAGTATCAGTTTCATAAAGATGGAAGGATTGACTATCCTTGCTAATAAGAAATCCCCCATGCATAGGCAACTCAGGATTTGGTGCTATGAAAATTATAACAGGTGTGTATTAGACTGTCTCCTTTTTTAGTGTAAATCTGGCTATTCTCCTGTCGGATGAGGTTGAAGGACATGAAGTATCAGTTTCATAAAGAAGGAAGGATTGACTATCCTTGCTAATAATAAATCCCCATTGCATAGGCCACTCAGGATTTGGTGCTATGAAAATGTTAACAGGTATGTATTAGACTGTCTCCTTTTTTAGTGTAAATCTGGCTATTCTCCTGTCGGATGAGGTTGAAGCACATGAAGTATCAGTTTCATAAAGAAGGAAGGATTGACTATCCTTGCTAATAATAAATCCCCATTGCATAGGCCACTCAGGATTTGGTGCTATGAAAAATTTAACAGGTGTGTATTAGATTGTCTCCTTTTTTAGTGTAAATCTGGCTATTCTCCTGTCGGATGAGGTTGAAGCACACGAAGTATCAGTTTCATAAAGAAGGAAGGATTGACTATCCTTGCTAATAATAAATCCCCATTGCATAGGCCACTCAGGATTTGGTGCTATGAAAAATTTAACAGGTGTGTATTAGATTGTCTCCTTTTTTAGTGTAAATCTGGCTATTCTCCTGTCGGATGAGGTTGAAGCACATGAAGTATCAGTTTCATAAAGAAGGAAGGATTGACTATCCTTGCTAATAATAAATCCCCCATGCATAGGCAACTCAGGATTTGGTGCTATGAAAATGTTAACAGGTATGTATTAGATTGTCTCCTTTTTTAGTGTAAATCTGGCTATTCTCCTGTCGGATGAGGTTGAAGCACATGAAGTATCAGTTTCATAAAGAAGGAAGGATTGACTATCCTTGCTAATAATAAATCCCCATTGCATAGGCAACTCAGGATTTGGTGCTATGAAAATGTTAACAGGTGTGTATTAGACTGTCTCCTTTTTTAGTGTAAATCTGGCTATTCTCCTGTCGGATGAGGTTGAAGGACATGAAGTATCAGTTTCATAAAGAAGGAAGGATTGACTATCCTTGCTAATAATAAATCCCCATTGCATAGGCCACTCAGGATTTGGTGCTATGAAAAATTTAACAGGTGTGTATTAGATTGTCTCCTTTTTTAGTGTAAATCTGGCTATTCTCCTGTCGGATGAGGTTGAAGCACATGAAGTATCAGTTTCATAAAGAAGGAAGGATTGACTATCCTTGCTAGTAATAAATCCCCATTGCATAGGCCACTCAGGATTTGGTGCTATGAAAAATTTAACAGGTGTGTATTAGATTGTCTCCTTTTTTAGTGTAAATCTGGCTATTCTCCTGTCGGATGAGGTTGAAGCACATGAAGTATCAGTTTCATAAAGAAGGAAGGATTGACTATCCTTGCTAATAAGAAATCCCCCATGCATAGGCAACTCAGGATTTGGTGCTATGAAAATGTTAACAGGTATGTATTAGATTGTCTCCTTTTTTAGTGTAAATCTGGCTATTCTCCTGTCGGATGAGGTTAAAGCACATGAAGTATCAGTTTCATAAAGAAGGAAGGATTGACTATCCTTGCTAATAATAAATCCCCATTGCATAGGCAACTCAGGATTTGGTGCTATGAAAATGTTAACAGGTATGTATTAGATTGTCTCCTTTTTTAGTGTAAATCTGGCTATTCTCCTGTCGGATGAGGTTGAAGCACATGAAGTATCAGTTTCATAAAGAAGGAAGGATTGACTATCCTTGCTAATAATAAATCCCCCATGCATAGGCAACTCAGGATTTGGTGCTATGAAAATGTTAACAGGTATGTATTAGACTGTCTCCTTTTTTAGTGTAAATCTGGCTATTCTCCTGTCGGATGAGGTTGAAGGACATGAAGTATCAGTTTCATAAAGAAGGAAGGATTGACTATCCTTGCTAATAATAAATCCCCATTGCATAGGCCACTCAGGATTTGGTGCTATGAAAATGTTAACAGGTATGTATTAGATTGTCTCCTTTTTTAGTGTAAATCTGGCTATTCTCCTGTCGGATGAGGTTGAAGCACATGAAGTATCAGTTTCATAAAGAAGGAAGGATTGACTATCCTTGCTAATAATAAATCCCCATTGCATAGGCAACTCAGGATTTGGTGCTATGAAAATGTTAACAGGTGTGTATTAGACTGTCTCCTTTTTTAGTGTAAATCTGGCTATTCTCCTGTCGGATGAGGTTGAAGGACATGAAGTATCAGTTTCATAAAGAAGGAAGGATTGACTATCCTTGCTAATAATAAATCCCCATTGCATAGGCCACTCAGGATTTGGTGCTATGAAAAATTTAACAGGTGTGTATTAGATTGTCTCCTTTTTTAGTGTAAATCTGGCTATTCTCCTGTCGGATGAGGTTGAAGCACATGAAGTATCAGTTTCATAAAGAAGGAAGGATTGACTATCCTTGCTAATAATAAATCCCCATTGCATAGGCCACTCAGGATTTGGTGCTATGAAAAATTTAACAGGTGTGTATTAGATTGTCTCCTTTTTTAGTGTAAATCTGGCTATTCTCCTGTCGGTTGAGGTTGAAGCACATGAAGTATCAGTTTCATAAAGAAGGAAGGATTGACTATCCTTGCTAATAAGAAATCCCCCATGCATAGGCCACTCAGGATTTGGTGCTATGAAAATTATAACAGGTGTGTATTAGACTGTCTCCTTTTTTAGTGTAAATCTGGCTATTCTCCTGTCGGATGAGGTTGAAGGACATGAAGTATCAGTTTCATAAAGAAGGAAGGATTGACTATCCTTGCTAATAATAAATCCCCATTGCATAGGCCACTCAGGATTTGGTGCTATGAAAATGTTAACAGGTATGTATTAGACTGTCTCCTTTTTTAGTGTAAATCTGGCTATTCTCCTGTCGGATGTGGTTGAAGCACATGAAGTATCAGTTTCATAAAGAAGGAAGGATTGACTATCCTTGCTAATAATAAATCCCCATTGCATAGGCCACTCAGGATTTGGTGCTATTAAAAATTTAACAGGTGTGTATTAGATTGTCTCCTTTTTTAGTGTAAATCTGGCTATTCTCCTGTCGGATGAGGTTGAAGCACACGAAGTATCAGTTTCATAAAGAAGGAAGGATTGACTATCCTTGCTAATAATAAATCCCCATTGCATAGGCCACTCAGGATTTGGTGCTATGAAAAATTTAACAGGTGTGTATTAGATTGTCTCCTTTTTTAGTGTAAATCTGGCTATTCTCCTGTCGGATGAGGTTGAAGCACATGAAGTATCAGTTTCATAAAGAAGGAAGGATTGACTATCCTTGCTAATAATAAATCCCCCATGCATAGGCAACTCAGGATTTGGTGCTATGAAAATGTTAACAGGTATGTATTAGATTGTCTCCTTTTTTAGTGTAAATCTGGCTATTCTCCTGTCGGATGAGGTTGAAGCACATGAAGTATCAGTTTCATAAAGAAGGAAGGATTGACTATCCTTGCTAATAATAAATCCCCATTGCATAGGCAACTCAGGATTTGGTGCTATGAAAATGTTAACAGGTGTGTATTAGACTGTCTCCTTTTTTAGTGTAAATCTGGCTATTCTCCTGTCGGATGAGGTTGAAGGACATGAAGTATCAGTTTCATAAAGAAGGAAGGATTGACTATCCTTGCTAATAATAAATCCCCATTGCATAGGCCACTCAGGATTTGGTGCTATGAAAAATTTAACAGGTGTGTATTAGATTGTCTCCTTTTTTAGTATAAATCTGGCTATTCTCCTGTCGGATGAGGTTGAAGCACATGAAGTATCAGTTTCATAAAGAAGGAAGGATTGACTATCCTTGCTAATAATAAATCCCCATTGCATAGGCCACTCAGGATTTGGTGCTATGAAAAATTTAACAGGTGTGTATTAGATTGTCTCCTTTTTTAGTGTAAATCTGGCTATTCTCCTGTCGGATGAGGTTGAAGGACATGAAGTATCAGTTTCATAAAGAAGGAAGGATTGACTATCCTTGCTAATAATAAATCCCCATTGCATAGGCCACTCAGGATTTGGTGCTATGAAAAATTTAACAGGTGTGTATTAGATTGTTTCCTTTTTTAGTGTAAATCTGGCTATTCTCCTGTCGGATGAGGTTGAAGGACATGAAGTATCAGTTTCATAAAGAAGGAAGGATTGACTATCCTTGCTAATAATAAATCCCCCATGCATAGGCCACTCAGGATTTGGTGCTATGAAAATGTTAACAGGTATGTATTAGACTGTCTCCTTTTTTAGTGTAAATCTGGCTATTCTCCTGTCGGATGAGTTTGAAGAACATGAAGTATCAGTTTCATAAAGAAGGAAGGATTGACTATCCTTGCTAATAATAAATCCCCATTGCATAGGCCACTCAGGATTTGGTGCTATGAAAAATTTAACAGGTGTGTATTAGATTGTCTCCTTTTTTAGTGTAAATCTGGCTATTCTCCTGTCGGATGAGGTTGAAGCACATGAAGTATCAGTTTCATAAAGAAGGAAGGATTGACTATCCTTGCTAATAAGAAATCCCCCATGCATAGGCAACTCAGGATTTGGTGCTATGAAAATGTTAACAGGTATGTATTAGATTGTCTCCTTTTTTAGTGTAAATCTGGCTATTCTCCTGTCGGATGAGGTTAAAGCACATGAAGTATCAGTTTCATAAAGAAGGAAGGATTGACTATCCTTGCTAATAATAAATCCCCATTGCATAGGCAACTCAGGATTTGGTGCTATGAAAATGTTAACAGGTATGTATTAGACTGTCTCCTTTTTTAGTGTAAATCTGGCTATTCTCCTGTCGGATGAGGTTGAAGCACATGAAGTATCAGTTTCATAAAGAAGGAAGGATTGACTATCCTTGCTAATAATAAATCCCCATTGCATAGGCCACTCAGGATTTGGTGCTATTAAAAATTTAACAGGTGTGTATTAGATTGTCTCCTTTTTTAGTGTAAATCTGGCTATTCTCCTGTCGGATGAGGTTGAAGCACACGAAGTATCAGTTTCATAAAGAAGGAAGGATTGACTATCCTTGCTAATAATAAATCCCCATTGCATAGGCCACTCAGGATTTGGTGCTATGAAAAATTTAACAGGTGTGTATTAGATTGTCTCCTTTTTTAGTGTAAATCTGGCTATTCTCCTGTCGGATGAGGTTGAAGCACATGAAGTATCAGTTTCATAAAGAAGGAAGGATTGACTATCCTTGCTAATAATAAATCCCCCATGCATAGGCAACTCAGGATTTGGTGCTATGAAAATGTTAACAGGTATGTATTAGATTGTCTCCTTTTTTAGTGTAAATCTGGCTATTCTCCTGTCGGATGAGGTTGAAGCACATGAAGTATCAGTTTCATAAAGAAGGAAGGATTGACTATCCTTGCTAATAATAAATCCCCATTGCATAGGCAACTCAGGATTTGGTGCTATGAAAATGTTAACAGGTGTGTATTAGACTGTCTCCTTTTTTAGTGTAAATCTGGCTATTCTCCTGTCGGATGAGGTTGAAGGACATGAAGTATCAGTTTCATAAAGAAGGAAGGATTGACTATCCTTGCTAATAATAAATCCCCATTGCATAGGCCACTCAGGATTTGGTGCTATGAAAAATTTAACAGGTGTGTATTAGATTGTCTCCTTTTTTAGTGTAAATCTGGCTATTCTCCTGTCGGATGAGGTTGAAGCACATGAAGTATCAGTTTCATAAAGAAGGAAGGATTGACTATCCTTGCTAATAATAAATCCCCATTGCATAGGCCACTCAGGATTTGGTGCTATGAAAAATTTAACAGGTGTGTATTAGATTGTCTCCTTTTTTAGTGTAAATCTGGCTATTCTCCTGTCGGATGAGGTTGAAGGACATGAAGTATCAGTTTCATAAAGAAGGAAGGATTGACTATCCTTGCTAATAATAAATCCCCATTGCATAGGCCACTCAGGATTTGGTGCTATGAAAAATTTAACAGGTGTGTATTAGATTGTCTCCTTTTTTAGTGTAAATCTGGCTATTCTCCTGTCGGATGAGGTTGAAGGACATGAAGTATCAGTTTCATAAAGAAGGAAGGATTGACTATCCTTGCTAATAATAAATCCCCCATGCATAGGCCACTCAGGATTTGGTGCTATGAAAATGTTAACAGGTATGTATTAGACTGTCTCCTTTTTTAGTGTAAATCTGGCTATTCTCCTGTCGGATGAGTTTGAAGCACATGAAGTATCAGTTTCATAAAGAAGGAAGGATTGACTATCCTTGCTAATAATAAATCCCCATTGCATAGGCCACTCAGGATTTGGTGCTATGAAAAATTTAACAGGTGTGTATTAGATTGTCTCCTTTTTTAGTGTAAATCTGGCTATTCTCCTGTCGGATGAGGTTGAAGCACATGAAGTATCAGTTTCATAAAGAAGGAAGGATTGACTATCCTTGCTAATAAGAAATCCCCCATGCATAGGCAACTCAGGATTTGGTGCTATGAAAATGTTAACAGGTATGTATTAGATTGTCTCCTTTTTTAGTGTAAATCTGGCTATTCTCCTGTCGGATGAGGTTAAAGCACATGAAGTATCAGTTTCATAAAGAAGGAAGGATTGACTATCCTTGCTAATAATAAATCCCCATTGCATAGGCCACTCTGGATTTGGTGCTATGAAAATGTTAACAGGTATGTATTAGACTGTCTCCTTTTTTAGTGTAAATCTGGCTATTCTCCTGTCGGATGAGGTTGAAGGACATGAAGTATCAGTTTCATAAAGAAGGAAGGATTGACTATCCTTGCTAATAATAAATCCCCATTGCATAGGCCACTCAGGATTTGGTGCTATGAAAAATTTAACAGGTGTGTATTAGATTGTCTCCTTTTTTAGTGTAAATCTGGCTATTCTCCTGTCGGATGAGGTTGAAGCACATGAAGTATCAGTTTCATAAAGAAGGAAGGATTGACTATCCTTGCTAATAATAAATCCCCATTGCATAGGCCACTCAGGATTTGGAGCTATGAAAAATTTAACAGGTGTGTATTAGATTGTCTCCTTTTTTAGTGTAAATCTGGCTATTCTCCTGTCGGATGAGTTTGAAGGACATGAAGTATCAGTTTCATAAAGAAGGAAGGATTGACTATCCTTGCTAATAATAAATCCCCATTGCATAGGCCACTCAGGATTTGGTGCTATGAAAAATTTAACAGGTGTGTATTAGATTGTCTCCTTTTTTAGTGTAAATCTGGCTATTCTCCTGTCGGATGAGGTTGAAGGACATGAAGTATCAGTTTCGTAGAGAAGGAAGGATTGACTATCCTTGCTAATAATAAATCCCCCATGCATAGGCCACTCAGGATTTGGTGCTATGAAAATGTTAACAGGTATGTATTAGACTGTCTCCTTTTTTAGTGTAAATCTGGCTATTCTCCTGTCGGATGAGTTTGAAGCACATGAAGTATCAGTTTCATAAAGAAGGAAGGATTGACTATCCTTGCTAATAATAAATCCCCATTGCATAGGCCACTCAGGATTTGGTGCTATGAAAAATTTAACAGGTGTGTATTAGATTGTCTCCTTTTTTAGTGTAAATCTGGCTATTCTCCTGTCGGATGAGGTTGAAGGACATGAAGTATCAGTTTCGTAGAGAAGGAAGGATTGACTATCCTTGCTAATAATAAATCCCCCATGCATAGGCCACTCAGGATTTGGTGCTATGAAAATGTTAACAGGTATGTATTAGACTGTCTCCTTTTTTAGTGTAAATCTGGCTATTCTCCTGTCGGATGAGGTTGAAGGACATGAAGTATCAGTTTCATAAAGAAGGAAGGATTGACTATCCTTGCTAATAATAAATCCCCATTGCATAGGCCACTCAGGATTTGGTGCTATGAAAAATTTAACAGGTGTGTATTAGATTGTCTCCTTTTTTAGTGTAAATCTGGCTATTCTCCTGTCGGATGAGGTTGAAGCACATGAAGTATCAGTTTCATAAAGAAGGAAGGATTGACTATCCTTGCTAATAATAAATCCCCATTGCATAGGCCACTCAGGATTTGGTGCTATGAAAAATTTAACAGGTGTGTATTAGATTGTCTCCTTTTTTAGTGTAAATCTGGCTATTCTCCTGTCGGATGAGGTTGAAGCACATGAAGTATCAGTTTCATAAAGAAGGAAGGATTGACTATCCTTGCTAATAATAAATCCCCATTGCATAGGCCACTCAGGATTTGGTGCTATGAAAAATTTAACAGGTGTGTATTAGATTGTCTCCTTTTTTAGTGTAAATCTGGCTATTCTCCTGTCGGATGAGGTTGAAGGACATGAAGTATCAGTTTCATAAAGAAGGAAGGATTGACTATCCTTGCTAATAATAAATCCCCATTGCATAGGCCACTCAGGATTTGGTGCTATGAAAAATTTAACAGGTGTGTATTAGATTGTCTCCTTTTTTAGTGTAAATCTGGCTATTCTCCTGTCGGATGAGGTTGAAGGACATGAAGTATCAGTTTCATAAAGAAGGAAGGATTGACTATCCTTGCTAATAATAAATCCCCCATGCATAGGCCACTCAGGATTTGGTGCTATGAAAATGTTAACAGGTATGTATTAGACTGTCTCCTTTTTTAGTGTAAATCTGGCTATTCTCCTGTCGGATGAGTTTGAAGCACATGAAGTATCAGTTTCATAAAGAAGGAAGGATTGACTATCCTTGCTAATAATAAATCCCCATTGCATAGGCCACTCAGGATTTGGTGCTATGAAAAATTTAACAGGTGTGTATTAGATTGTCTCCTTTTTTAGTGTAAATCTGGCTATTCTCCTGTCGGATGAGGTTGAAGCACATGAAGTATCAGTTTCATAAAGAAGGAAGGATTGACTATCCTTGCTAATAAGAAATCCCCCATGCATAGGCAACTCAGGATTTGGTGCTATGAAAATGTTAACAGGTATGTATTAGATTGTCTCCTTTTTTAGTGTAAATCTGGCTATTCTCCTGTCGGATGAGGTTAAAGCACATGAAGTATCAGTTTCATAAAGAAGGAAGGATTGACTATCCTTGCTAATAATAAATCCCCATTGCATAGGCCACTCTGGATTTGGTGCTATGAAAATGTTAACAGGTATGTATTAGACTGTCTCCTTTTTTAGTGTAAATCTGGCTATTCTCCTGTCGGATGAGGTTGAAGGACATGAAGTATCAGTTTCATAAAGAAGGAAGGATTGACTATCCTTGCTAATAATAAATCCCCATTGCATAGGCCACTCAGGATTTGGTGCTATGAAAAATTTAACAGGTGTGTATTAGATTGTCTCCTTTTTTAGTGTAAATCTGGCTATTCTCCTGTCGGATGAGGTTGAAGCACATGAAGTATCAGTTTCATAAAGAAGGAAGGATTGACTATCCTTGCTAATAATAAATCCCCATTGCATAGGCCACTCAGGATTTGGTGCTATGAAAAATTTAACAGGTGTGTATTAGATTGTCTCCTTTTTTAGTGTAAATCTGGCTATTCTCCTGTCGGATGAGTTTGAAGGACATGAAGTATCAGTTTCATAAAGAAGGAAGGATTGACTATCCTTGCTAATAATAAATCCCCATTGCATAGGCCACTCAGGATTTGGTGCTATGAAAAATTTAACAGGTGTGTATTAGATTGTCTCCTTTTTTAGTGTAAATCTGGCTATTCTCCTGTCGGATGAGGTTGAAGGACATGAAGTATCAGTTTCGTAGAGAAGGAAGGATTGACTATCCTTGCTAATAATAAATCCCCCATGCATAGGCCACTCAGGATTTGGTGCTATGAAAATGTTAACAGGTATGTATTAGACTGTCTCCTTTTTTAGTGTAAATCTGGCTATTCTCCTGTCGGATGAGTTTGAAGCACATGAAGTATCAGTTTCATAAAGAAGGAAGGATTGACTATCCTTGCTAATAATAAATCCCCATTGCATAGGCCACTCAGGATTTGGTGCTATGAAAAATTTAACAGGTGTGTATTAGATTGTCTCCTTTTTTAGTGTAAATCTGGCTATTCTCCTGTCGGATGAGGTTGAAGGACATGAAGTATCAGTTTCGTAGAGAAGGAAGGATTGACTATCCTTGCTAATAATAAATCCCCCATGCATAGGCCACTCAGGATTTGGTGCTATGAAAATGTTAACAGGTATGTATTAGACTGTCTCCTTTTTTAGTGTAAATCTGGCTATTCTCCTGTCGGATGAGGTTGAAGGACATGAAGTATCAGTTTCATAAAGAAGGAAGGATTGACTATCCTTGCTAATAATAAATCCCCATTGCATAGGCCACTCAGGATTTGGTGCTATGAAAAATTTAACAGGTGTGTATTAGATTGTCTCCTTTTTTAGTGTAAATCTGGCTATTCTCCTGTCGGATGAGGTTGAAGCACATGAAGTATCAGTTTCATAAAGAAGGAAGGATTGACTATCCTTGCTAATAATAAATCCCCATTGCATAGGCCACTCAGGATTTGATGCTATGAAAAATTTAACAGGTGTGTATTAGATTGTCTCCTTTTTTAGTGTAAATCTGGCTATTCTCCTGTCGGATGAGGTTGAAGCACATGAAGTATCAGTTTCATAAAGAAGGAATGATTGACTATCCTTGCTAATAATAAATCCCCATTGCATAGGCCACTCAGGATTTGGTGCTATGAAAATGTTAACAGGTATGTATTAGACTGTCTCCTTTTTTAGTGTAAATCTGGCTATTCTCCTGTCGGATGAGGTTGAAGGACATGAAGTATCAGTTTCATAAAGAAGGAAGGATTGACTATCCTTGCTAATAATAAATCCCCATTGCATAGGCCACTCAGGATTTGGTGCTATGAAAAATTTAACAGGTGTGTATTAGATTGTCTCCTTTTTTAGTGTAAATCTGGCTATTCTCCTGTCGGATGAGGTTGAAGCACATGAAGTATCAGTTTCATAAAGAAGGAAGGATTGACTATCCTTGCTAATAATAAATCCCCATTGCATAGGCCACTCAGGATTTGATGCTATGAAAAATTTAACAGGTGTGTATTAGATTGTCTCCTTTTTTAGTGTAAATCTGGCTATTCTCCTGTCGGATGAGGTTGAAGCACATGAAGTATCAGTTTCATAAAGAAGGAAGGATTGACTATCCTTGCTAATAATAAATCCCCATTGCATAGGCCACTCAGGATTTGGTGCTATGAAAAATTTAACAGGTGTGTATTAGATTGTCTCCTTTTTTAGTGTAAATCTGGCTATTCTCCTGTCGGATGAGGTTGAAGGACATGAAGTATCAGTTTCGTAGAGAAGGAAGGATTGACTATCCTTGCTAATAATAAATCCCCCATGCATAGGCAACTCAGGATTTGGTGCTATGAAAATTTAAACAGGTGTGTATTAGACTGTCTCCTTTTTTAGTGTAAATCTGGCTATTCTCCTGTCGGATGAGGTTGAAGCACATGAAGTATCAGTTTCATAAAGAAGGAAGGATTGACTATCCTTGCTAATAATAAATCCCCATTGCATAGGCCACTCAGGATTTGGTGCTATGAAAAATTTAACAGGTGTGTATTAGATTGTCTCCTTTTTTAGTGTAAATCTGGCTATTCTCCTGTCGGATGAGGTTGAAGCACATGAAGTATCAGTTTCATAAAGAAGGAAGGATTGACTATCCTTGCTAATAATAAATCCCCATTGCATAGGCCACTCAGGATTTGGTGCTATGAAAAATTTAACAGGTGTGTATTAGATTGTCTCCTTTTTTAGTGTAAATCTGGCTATTCTCCTGTCGGATGAGGTTGAAGCACATGAAGTATCAGTTTCATAAAGAAGGAAGGATTGACTATCCTTGCTAATAATAAATCCCCATTGCATAGGCCACTCAGGATTTGGTGCTATGAAAATGTTAACAGGTATGTATTAGATTGTCTCCTTTTTTAGTGTAAATATGGCTATTCTCCTGTCGGATGAGGTTGAAGGACATGAAGTATCAGTTTCATAAAGAAGGAAGGATTGACTATCCTTGCTAATAATAAATCCCCCATGCATAGGCCACTCAGGATTTGGTGCTATGAAAAATTTAACAGGTGTGTATTAGATTGTCTCCTTTTTTAGTGTAAATCTGGCTATTCTCCTGTCGGATGAGGTTGAAGCACATGAAGTATCAGTTTCATAAAGAAGGAAGGATTGACTATCCTTGCTAATAATAAATCCCCATTGCATAGGCCACTCAGGATTTGGTGCTATGAAAATGTTAACAGGTATGTATTAGACTGTCTCCTTTTTTAGTGTAAATCTGGCTATTCTCCTGTCGGATGAGGTTGAAGCACATGAAGTATCAGTTTCATAAAGAAGGAAGGATTGACTATCCTTGCTCATAATAAAGCCCCATTGCATAGGCCACTCAGGATTTGGTGCTATGAAAATGTTAACAGGTATGTATTAGACTGTCTCCTTTTTTAGTGTAAATCTGGCTATTCTCCTGTCGGATGAGGTTGAAGCACATGAAGTATCAGTTTCATAAAGAAGGAAGGATTGACTATCCTTGCTAATAATAAATCCCCATTGCATAGGCCACTCAGGATTTGGTGCTATGAAAATGTTAACAGGTATGTATTAGATTGTCTCCTTTTTTAGTGTAAATATGGCTATTCTCCTGTCGGATGAGGTTGAAGGACATGAAGTATCAGTTTCATAAAGAAGGAAGGATTGACTATCCTTGCTAATAATAAATCCCCCATGCATAGGCCACTCAGGATTTGGTGCTATGAAAAATTTAACAGGTGTGTATTAGATTGTCTCCTTTTTTAGTGTAAATCTGGCTATTCTCCTGTCGGATGAGGTTGAAGCACATGAAGTATCAGTTTCATAAAGAAGGAAGGATTGACTATCCTTGCTAATAATAAATCCCCATTGCATAGGCCACTCAGGATTTGGTGCTATGAAAAATTTAACAGGTGTGTATTAGATTGTCTTTTTTTTTAGTGTAAATCTGGCTATTCTCCTGTCGGATGAGGTTGAAGCACATGAAGTATCAGTTTCATAAAGAAGGAAGGATTGACTATCCTTGCTAATAATAAATCCCCATTGCATAGGCCACTCAGGATTTGGTGCTATGAAAAATTTAACAGGTGTGTATTAGATTGTCTCCTTTTTTAGTGTAAATCTGGCTATTCTCCTGTCGGATGAGGTTGAAGCACATGAAGTATCAGTTTCATAAAGAAGGAAGGATTGACTATCCTTGCTAATAATAAATCCCCATTGCATAGGCCACTCAGGATTTGGTGCTATGAAAAATTTAACAGGTGTGTATTAGATTGTCTCCTTTTTTAGTGTAAATCTGGCTATTCTCCTGTCGGATGAGGTTGAAGCACATGAAGTATTAGTTTCATAAAGAAGGAAGGATTGACTATCCTTGCTAATAATAAATCCCCCATGCATAGGCCACTCAGGATTTGGTGCTATGAAAAATTTAACAGGTGTGTATTAGATTGTCTCCTTTTTTAGTGTAAATCTGGCTATTCTCCTGTCGGATGAGGTTGAAGCACATGAATTATCAGTTTCATAAAGAAGGAAGGATTGACTATCCTTGCTAATAATAAATCCCCATTGCATAGGCCACTCAGGATTTGGTGCTATGAAAAATTTAACAGGTGTGTATTAGATTGTCTCCTTTTTTAGTGTAAATCTGGCTATTCTCCTGTCGGATGAGGTTGAAGCACATGAAGTATCAGTTTCATAAAGAAGGAAGGATTGACTATCCTTGCTAATAATAAATCCCCCATGCATAGGCCACTCAGGATTTGGTGCTATGAAAAATTTAACAGGTGTGTATTAGATTGTCTCCTTTTTTAGTGTAAATCTGGCTATTCTCCTGTCGGATGAGGTTGAAGCACATGAAGTATCAGTTTCATAAAGAAGGAAGGATTGACTATCCTTGCTAATAATAAATCCCCATTGCATAGGCCACTCAGGATTTGGTGCTATGAAAAATTTAACAGGTGTGTATTAGATTGTCTCCTTTTTTAGTGTAAATCTGGCTATTCTCCTGTCGGATGAGGTTGAAGCACATGAAGTATCAGTTTCATAAAGAAGGAAGGATTGACTATCCTTGCTAATAATAAATCCCCCATGCATAGGCCACTCAGGATTTGGTGCTATGAAAAATTTAACAGGTATGTATTAGATTGTCTCCTTTTTTAGTGTAAATCTGGCTATTCTCCTGTCGGATGAGGTTGAAGCACATGAAGTATCAGTTTCATAAAGAAGGAAGGATTGACTATCCTTGCTAATAATAAATCCCCATTGCATAGGCAACTCAGGATTTGGTGCTATGAAAATGTTAACAGGTATGTATTAGATTGTCTCCTTTTTTAGTGTAAATCTGGCTATTCTCCTGTCGGATGAGGTTGAAGCACATGAAGTATCAGTTTCATAAAGAAGGAAGGATTGACTATCCTTGCTAATAATAAATCCCCATTGCATAGGCCACTCAGGATTTGGTGCTATGAAAAATTTAACAGGTGTGTATTAGATTGTCTCCTTTTTTAGTGTAAATCTGGCTATTCTCCTGTCGGATGAGGTTGAAGCACATGAAGTATCAGTTTCATAAAGAAGGAAGGATTGACTATCCTTGCTAATAATAAATCCCCATTGCATAGGCCACTCAGGATTTGGTGCTATGAAAATGTTAACAGGTATGTATTAGATTGTCTCCTTTTTTAGTGTAAATCTGGCTATTCTCCTGTCAGATGAGGTTGAAGCACATGAAGTATCAGTTTCATAAAGAAGGAAGGATTGACTATCCTTGCTAATAATAAATCCCCATTGCATAGGCCACTCAGGATTTGGTGCTATGAAAAATTTAACAGGTGTGTATTAGATTGTCTCCTTTTTTAGTGTAAATCTGGCTATTCTCCTGTCGGATGAGGTTGAAGCACATGAAGTATCAGTTTCATAAAGAAGGAAGGATTGACTATCCTTGCTAATAATAAATCCCCATTGCATAGGCCACTCAGGATTTGGTGCTATGAAAAATTTAACAGGTGTGTATTAGATTGTCTCCTTTTTTAGTGTAAATCTGGCTATTCTCCTGTCGGATGAGGTTGAAGCACATGAAGTATCAGTTTCATAAAGAAGGAAGGATTGACTATCCTTGCTAATAATAAATCCCCATTGCATAGGCCACTCAGGATTTGGTGCTATGAAAAATTTAACAGGTGTGTATTAGATTGTCTCCTTTTTTAGTGTAAATCTGGCTATTCTCCTGTCGGATGAGGTTGAAGCACATGAAGTATCAGTTTCATAAAGAAGGAAGGATTGACTATCCTTGCTAATAATAAATCCCCATTGCATAGGCCACTCAGGATTTGGTGCTATGAAAATGTTAACAGGTATGTATTAGATTGTCTCCTTTTTTAGTGTAAATCTGGCTATTCTCCTGTCGGATGAGGTTGAAGCACATGAAGTATCAGTTTCATAAAGAAGGAAGGATTGACTATCCTTGCTAATAATAAATCCCCATTGCATAGGCCACTCAGGATTTGGTGCTATGAAAAATTTAACAGGTGTGTATTAGATTGTCTCCTTTTTTAGTGTAAATCTGGCTATTCTCCTGTCGGATGAGGTTGAAGCACATGAAGTATCAGTTTCATAAAGAAGGAAGGATTGACTATCCTTGCTAATAATAAATCCCCCATGCATAGGCCACTCAGGATTTGGTGCTATGAAAATTTAACAGGTGTGTATTAGATTGTCTCCTTTTTTAGTGTAAATCTGGCTATTCTCCTGTCGGATGAGGTTGAAGCACATGAAGTATCAGTTTCATAAAGAAGGAAGGATTGACTATCCTTGCTAATAATAAATCCCCATTGCATAGGCCACTCAGGATTTGGTGCTATGAAAAATTTAACAGGTGTGTATTAGATTGTCTCCTTTTTTAGTGTAAATCTGGCTATTCTCCTGTCGGATGAGGTTGAAGCACATGAAGTATCAGTTTCATAAAGAAGGAAGGATTGACTATCCTTGCTAATAATAAATCCCCATTGCATAGGCCACTCAGGATTTGGTGCTATGAAAATGTTAACAGGTATGTATTAGATTGTCTCCTTTTTTAGTGTAAATCTGGCTATTCTCCTGTCGGATGAGGTTGAAGCACATGAAGTATCAGTTTCATAAAGAAGGAAGGATTGACTATCCTTGCTAATAATAAATCCCCATTGCATAGGCCACTCAGGATTTGGTGCTATGAAAAATTTAACAGGTGTGTATTAGATTGTCTCCTTTTTTAGTGTAAATCTGGCTATTCTCCTGTCGGATGAGGTTGAAGCACATGAAGTATCAGTTTCATAAAGAAGGAAGGATTGACTATCCTTGCTAATAATAAATCCCCATTGCATAGGCCACTCAGGATTTGGTGCTATGAAAAATTTAACAGGTGTGTATTAGATTGTCTCCTTTTTTAGTGTAAATCTGGCTATTCTCCTGTCGGATGAGGTTGAAGCACATGAAGTATCAGTTTCATAAAGAAGGAAGGATTGACTATCCTTGCTAATAATAAATCCCCATTGCATAGGCCACTCAGGATTTGGTGCTATGAAAAATTTAACAGGTGTGTATTAGATTGTCTCCTTTTTTAGTGTAAATCTGGCTATTCTCCTGTCGGATGAGGTTGAAGCACATGAAGTATCAGTTTCATAAAGAAGGAAGGATTGACTATCCTTGCTAATAATAAATCCCCATGCATAGGCCACTCAGGATTTGGTGCTATGAAAAATTTAACAGGTGTGTATTAGATTGTCTCCTTTTTTAGTGTAAATCTGGCTATTCTCCTGTCGGATGAGGTTGAAGCACATGAAGTATCAGTTTCATAAAGAAGGAAGGATTGACTATCCTTGCTAATAATAAATCCCCATTGCATAGGCCACTCAGGATTTGGTGCTATGAAAATGTTAACAGGTATGTATTAGACTGTCTCCTTTTTTAGTGTAAATCTGGCTATTCTCCTGTCGGATGAGGTTGAAGCACATGAAGTATCAGTTTCATAAAGAAGGAAGGATTGACTATCCTTGCTAATAATAAATCCCCATTGCATAGGCCACTCAGGATTTGGTGCTATGAAAATGTTAACAGGTGTGTATTAGATTGTCTCCTTTTTTAGTGTAAATCTGGCTATTTCTCCTGTCGGATGAGGTTGAAGCACATGAAGTATCAGTTTCATAAAGAAGGAAGGATTGACTATCCTTGCTAATAATAAATCCCCCATGCATAGGCAACTCAGGATTTGGTGCTATGAAAAATTTAACAGGTGTGTATTAGATTGTCTCCTTTTTTAGTGTAAATCTGGCTATTCTCCTGTCGGATGAGGTTGAAGCACATGAAGTATCAGTTTCATAAAGAAGGAAGGATTGACTATCCTTGCTAATAATAAATCCCCATTGCATAGGCCACTCAGGATTTGGTGCTATGAAAAATTTAACAGGTGTGTATTAGATTGTCTCCTTTTTTTAGTGTAAATCTGGCTATTCTCCTGTCGGATGAGGTTGAAGCACATGAAGTATCAGTTTCATAAAGAAGGAAGGATTGACTATCCTTGCTAATAATAAATCCCCATTGCATAGGCCACTCAGGATTTGGTGCTATGAAAAATTTAACAGGTGTGTATTAGATTGTCTCCTTTTTTAGTGTAAATCTGGCTATTCTCCTGTCGGATGAGGTTGAAGCACATGAAGTATCAGTTTCATAAAGAAGGAAGGATTGACTATCCTTGCTAATAATAAATCCCCATTGCATAGGCCACTCAGGATTTGGTGCTATGAAAATGTTAACAGGTATGTATTAGATTGTCTCCTTTTTTAGTGTAAATCTGGCTATTCTCCTGTCGGATGAGGTTGAAGCACATGAAGTATCAGTTTCATAAAGAAGGAAGGATTGACTATCCTTGCTAATAATAAATCCCCCATGCATAGGCAACTCAGGGATTTGGTGCTATGAAAAATTTAACAGGTGTGTATTAGATTGTCTCCTTTTTTAGTGTAAATCTGGCTATTCTCCTGTCGGATGAGGTTGAAGCACATGAAGTATCAGTTGTCATAAAGAAGGAAGGATTGACTATCCTTGCTAATAATAAATCCCCATTGCATAGGCCACTCAGGATTTGGTGCTATGAAAATTTAACAGGTGTGTATTAGATTGTCTCCTTTTTTAGTGTAATCTGGCTATTCTCCTGTCGGATGAGGTTGAAGCACATGAAGTATCAGTTTCATAAAGAAGGAAGGATTGACTATCCTTGCTAATAATAAATCCCCATTGCATAGGCCACTCAGGATTTGGTGCTATGAAAAATTTAACAGGTGTGTATTAGATTGTCTCCTTTTTTAGTGTAAATCTGGCTATTCTCCTGTCGGATGAGGTTGAAGCACATGAAGTATCAGTTTCATAAAGAAGGAAGGATTGACTATCCTTGCTAATAATAAATCCCCATTGCATAGGCCACTCAGGATTTGGTGCTATGAAAAATTAAACAGGTGTGTATTAGATTGTCTCCTTTTTTAGTGTAAATCTGGCTATTCTCCTGTCGGATGAGGTTGAAGCACATGAAGTATCAGTTTCATAAAGAAGGAAGGATTGACTATCCTTGCTAATAATAAATCCCCATTGCATAGGCCACTCAGGATTTGGTGCTATGAAAATGTTAACAGGTATGTATTAGACTGTCTCCTTTTTTAGTGTAAATCTGGCTATTCCTCCTGTCGGATGAGGTTGAAGCACATGAAGTATCAGTTTCATAAAGAAGGAAGGATTGACTATCCTTGCTAATAATAAATCCCCATTGCATAGGCCACTCAGGATTTGGTGCTATGAAAATGTTAACAGGTGTGTATTAGATTGTCTCCTTTTTTAGTGTAAATCTGGCTATTCTCCTGTCGGATGAGGTTGAAGCACATGAAGTATCAGTTTCATAAAGAAGGAAGGATTGACTATCCTTGCTAATAATAAATCCCCCATGCATAGGCCACTCAGGATTTGGTGCTATGAAAAATTTAACAGGTGTGTATTAGATTGTCTCCTTTTTAGTGTAAATCTGGCTATTCTCCTGTCGGATGAGGTTGAAGCACATGAAGTATCAGTTTCATAAAGAAGGAAGGATTGACTATCCTTGCTAATAATAAATCCCCATTGCATAGGCCACTCAGGATTTGGTGCTATGAAAATTTAACAGGTGTGTATTAGATTGTCTCCTTTTTTAGTGTAAATCTGGCTATTCTCCTGTCGGATGAGGTTGAAGCACATGAAGTATCAGTTTCATAAAGAAGGAAGGATTGACTATCCTTGCTAATAATAAATCCCCATTGCATAGGCCACTCAGGATTTGGTGCTATGAAAAATTTAACAGGTGTGTATTAGATTGTCTCCTTTTTTAGTGTAAATCTGGCTATTCTCCTGTCGGATGAGGTTGAAGCACATGAAGTATCAGTTTCATAAAGAAGGAAGGATTGACTATCCTTGCTAATAATAAATCCCCATTGCATAGGCCACTCAGGATTTGGTGCTATGAAAAATTTAACAGGTGTGTATTAGATTGTCTCCTTTTTTAGTGTAAATCTGGCTATTCTCCTGTCGGATGAGGTTGAAGCACATGAAGTATCAGTTTCATAAAGAAGGAAGGATTGACTATCCTTGCTAATAATAAATCCCCATTGCATAGGCCACTCAGGATTTGGTGCTATGAAAATGTTAACAGGTATGTATTAGACTGTCTCCTTTTTTAGTGTAAATCTGGCTATTCTCCTGTCGGATGAGTTTGAAGCACATGAAGTATCAGTTTCATAAAGAAGGAAGGATTGACTATCCTTGCTAATAATAAATCCCCATTGCATAGGCCACTCAGGATTTGGTGCTATGAAAAATTTAACAGGTGTGTATTAGATTGTCTCCTTTTTTAGTGTAAATCTGGCTATTCTCCTGTCGGATGAGGTTGAAGCACATGAAGTATCAGTTTCATAAAGAAGGAAGGATTGACTATCCTTGCTAATAATAATCCCCATTGCATAGGCCACTCAGGATTTGGTGCTATGAAAAATTTAACAGGTGTGTATTAGATTGTCTCCTTTTTTAGTGTAAATCTGGCTATTCTCCTGTCGGATGAGGTTGAAGCACATGAAGTATCAGTTTCATAAAGAAGGAAGGATTGACTATCCTTGCTAATAATAAATCCCCATTGCATAGGCCACTCAGGATTTGGTGCTATGAAAATTTAACAGGTGTGTATTAGATTGTCTCCTTTTTTAGTGTAAATCTGGCTATTCTCCTGTCGGATGAGGTTGAAGCACATGAAGTATCAGTTTCATAAAGAAGGAAGGATTGACTATCCTTGCTAATAATAAATCCCCATTGCATAGGCCACTCAGGATTTGGTGCTATGAAAATTTTAACAGGTGTGTATTAGATTGTCTCCTTTTTTAGTGTAAATCTGGCTATTCTCCTGTCGGATGAGGTTGAAGCACATGAAGTATCAGTTTCATAAAGAAGGAAGGATTGACTATCCTTGCTAATAATAAATCCCCATTGCATAGGCCACTCAGGATTTGGTGCTATGAAAAATTTAACAGGTGTGTATTAGATTGTCTCCTTTTTTAGTGTAAATCTGGCTATTCTCCTGTCGGATGAGGTTGAAGCACATGAAGTATCAGTTTCATAAAGAAGGAAGGATTGACTATCCTTGCTAATAATAAATCCCCATTGCATAGGCCACTCAGGATTTGGTGCTATGAAAAATTTAACAGGTGTGTATTAGATTGTCTCCTTTTTAGTGTAAATCTGGCTATTCTCCTGTCGGATGAGGTTGAAGCACATGAAGTATCAGTTTCATAAAGAAGGAAGGATTGACTATCCTTGCTAATAATAAATCCCCATTGCATAGGCCACTCAGGATTTGGTGCTATGAAAAATTTAACAGGTGTGTATTAGATTGTCTCCTTTTTTAGTGTAAATCTGGCTATTCTCCTGTCGGATGAGGTTGAAGCACATGAAGTATCAGTTTCATAAAGAAGGAAGGATTGACTATCCTTGCTAATAATAAATCCCCATTGCATAGGGCCACTCAGGATTTGGTGCTATGAAAAATTTAACAGGTGTGTATTAGATTGTCTCCTTTTTTAGTGTAAATCTGGCTATTCTCCTGTCGGATGAGGTTGAAGCACATGAAGTATCAGTTTCATAAAGAAGGAAGGATTGACTATCCTTGCTAATAATAAATCCCCATTGCATAGGCCACTCAGGATTTGGTGCTATGAAAATGTTAACAGGTATGTATTAGATTGTCTCCTTTTTTAGTGTAAATCTGGCTATTCTCCTGTCGGATGAGGTTGAAGCACATGAAGTATCAGTTTCATAAAGAAGGAAGGATTGACTATCCTTGCTAATAATAAATCCCCATTGCATAGGCCACTCAGGATTTGGTGCTATGAAAAATTTAACAGGTGTGTATTAGATTGTCTCCTTTTTTAGTGTAAATCTGGCTATTCTCCTGTCGGATGAGGTTGAAGCACATGAAGTATCAGTTTCATAAAGAAGGAAGGGATTGACTATCCTTGCTAATAATAAATCCCCATTGCATAGGCCACTCAGGATTTGGTGCTATGAAAAATTTAACAGGTGTGTATTAGATTGTCTCCTTTTTTAGTGTAAATCTGGCTATTCTCCTGTCGGATGAGGTTGAAGCACATGAAGTATCAGTTTCATAAAGAAGGAAGGATTGACTATCCTTGCTAATAATAAATCCCCATTGCATAGGCCACTCAGGATTTGGTGCTATGAAAATGTTAACAGGTATGTATTAGATTGTCTCCTTTTTTAGTGTAAATCTGGCTATTCTCCTGTCGGATGAGGTTGAAGCACATGAAGTATCAGTTTCATAAAGAAGGAAGGATTGACTATCCTTGCTAATAATAAATCCCCATTGCATAGG
>CAXIWW010000354.1:2500-15000 GCA_964036315.1 Acanthosepion esculentum
TTATTTGCTCTACCGCAAGAACCACATGATATTAAGGTTTTTTAAAAAAATTTTTAATGCCCAAATAAAATCAAATGGAATATGATCTTACTACACAGCAAGCCAAAAAAAAAATATTGTCTTTTTTGATAAACCCAACCAAAAGCTCACGTCTATAATTTTAAAGGTAGAGAAGTCTAAAAAGAAAACAAAAACTGATTAAGTTGTATTTTCTTTTTATTGATAAAAAGGATTCAGTATACTGGGTCTTTATCATTAGTCCCCACCATGAAAATGAAACCGTGTGTTAAAGTTCTCTTTACTTTTATTTATTTTGTCAGGATGTGGTCATGCCTCTCCACAAATTACTTTTATTTATTATCTGTGAATTGATATAACTTCTTGGGAAAAAGAGTGAAGTAGTTTCCTGTTACTTTTTCCAAAGTTTTGAATGCAGAGTAATTCTCCTTATAGACTGGTTGCCAACCTAGGCTAGAGAGTCAGGTTTACTGTTATTTAACCTATAACCAGTAGGAAGGAGGAGACAGATTCAGGTCTTTGCCACAAGGATTTGGGTGAAAGTGAATGCAACAAACATGCAGTTACCTTACAAATTCCACTCTCTGCCTCAATAATAGTTATACTACCCACACATCCCTATAGAGGTGCATCTGGGGTGGGGGATGAACTAATGAAATAAACATAGAATATTAATTCCTACTGGTTAGGAGAAATTGAGTCTGCTGGAAACTAATGAAAAATCCTCAAAGGCTCAATCTTATATTGTTATTTTTTTTCTTCTATCAAGTTTTTGACAGCATTAGCCAGTCTTCTGGAAAAGCTGCAAAAACTCAACAATCTGACTAATCTCAAAGCAGAATGAGAGAAAATTTTAAAATGGTTTGATTCTTCAAGTGCAAATTACTATTGAAATTTGACCTCAAACTAACACAAAGGTTGTCAAGAAAAAGAAAATGCGATATCATTCTGTTCCTCTTTAGGCCTCCATACTTTAAGATTAAAAACATTAGCTTTGGTTGAAGGCTAAGATATTTATCTAATATCTTTTTTATATAATGTTTATATATTTTTACTTGTGTTATATTTTTATTTCAAAACACTTTATTTTATTATTCAAGTTTAGTCTGGCACAAGGCCAAAGAATTGAAGCACCCAGTGAGGATTGACCTCACTACACTAGCAAATTGTTTTTTGGGACAAGCTTTCTAATCATCACATTAAAATATGTACTTTAAAACAAAAGGTGACAAGTATGGGGGTACCAATGAGGACTGAACTCGTCACAGTCATAACGGTCTGCAAGACCAACAAACTGACTATCACTTCATGGCAAAAAATCCAGGCAATATTTTTATTTTCATTTTTTTAACAGTCAGTTGAATCAATCTGTCAATTTGGTTGAGAGAGAAAATAATATAAGGGAGGAGGAAGTGTGTGTGTGTGTGTGTGTGTGTGTGTGTGTGTGTGTGTGAGAGAGAGAGAAAATAATATAAGGGAGGAGGAAGTGTGTGTGTGTGTGTGTGTGTGTGTGTGTGTGTGTGTGAGAGAGAATAATATAAGGGAGGAGGAAGTGTGTGTGTGACAGAGAGAGAGAAAATAATATAAGGGAGGAGGAAGTGTGCGTGTGTGAGAGAGAGAGAGAGAAAATATGAAAAGGAGGAGGGAGTAAGAGAAAGAAAATAATCTGTAAGGGAGGAGGAGGGGAGAGAATATTCTGTAAAGGTGGTGGCGAAAGAAAAATAATCTGTAAAGGAAGAGGAGGAGAGAGAGAGAGAGAGAGAGAAATCATTGAGGAAGGGGAGGAGAGAGAGAGAGAGAAATCATTGAGGAAGGGGAGGAGAGAGAGAGAGAAATCATTGAGGAAGGGGAGGAGAGAGAGAGAGAGAGAAATCATTGAGGAAGGGGAGGAGAGAGAGAGAGAGAAATCATTGAGGAAGGGGAGGAGAGAGAGAGAGAGAGAGAGAGAGAGAAATCATTGAGGAAGGGGAGGAGAGAGAGAGAGAGAAATCATTGAGGAAGGGGAGGAGCGAGAGAGAGAGAAATCATTGAGGAAGGGGAGGAGAGAGAGAGAGAGAGAAATCATTGAGGAAGGGGAGGAGAGAGAGAGAGAAATCATTGAGGAAGGGGAGGGGAGAGAGAGAGAGAGAAATCATTGAGGAAGGGGAGGAGAGAGAGAGAGAAATCATTGAGGAAGGGGAGGAGAGAGAGAAAGAGAAATCATTGAGGAAGGGGAGCAGAGAGAGAGAAATCATTGAGGAAGGGGGAGCAGAGGGAGAGAAATCATTGAGGAAGGGGGAGCAGAGATAGAGAAATCATTGAGGAAGGGGGAGCAGAGAGAGAAATCATTGAGGAAGGGGGAGCAGAGAGAGAGAAATCAATGAGGAAGGGGGAGCAGAGAAAGAGAAATCAATGAGGAAGGGTGAGGAGAGAAAGAGAAATCAATGAGGAAGGGTGAGGAGAGAGAGAAGTAAATTAAGAAATGTGAGAGGAGGAGAGAAAAAATAAGTCATGTGGATTCTCAGATGTGATATGAGGAAGTTTGGAAAGCCCACTAGCAAAAACTTAGTAACTGGATCAACAAAATAAGGATACTAAAGATTCATTAAATGTTATTTAGACCACTAATGTATCACAGATTTTACAAGTGAATCAATGAACAAATGCATTCCCTATGTACATGAAGCTGTACCCTGCTGCTAGCAACTGGATATTTGATCAACCTTTAGATAAGGTTTTACTTTTCAAATGGCTTTCATATAAAAATAAGAAATTTGTTTCTTCATATAAAAATTCCTTTTTGCATTTATTCAACTCTTAAATGATAAAATATTTAAAAATAAATTAAACAAAAAAAGAAATAATTTCTCCAATTTGAACTGGAGTCATGTTCATAATATCCAATCTATATATGAATAAAACAGTGTACGTGTTTCTGTCTGTCCATTTTTCGATATCAGGGAATCATAAACAACCTGAAGTAACAGGTAGTAACTATTGGATTTACATGTGATTAAAAATTAAATAAATAACTCATTTAAAGTTAAATTTAAATATCAAACAGGGTGAAAGGTTTACAAAACAACTCTTTATTAAAGGTTTAATTTTGCTTTTCGTCACGATTGTACTTGATATCGTCTAATTAAACAGTAATTAAAACTTAAGTGGGGCACAGTACATTACTCATATGTTATTTCCTACAAGAGAAAATGGCCTTGGTTAAGGAGATCAAATAATCTGGTGGTTGTGAGTTCAATCCCTAGATGAGATAATTAAAAAATGTCATATACTCTTGTTCAGTGAAACAGACGAGCAGCATCCCAAGAATTAATTAACTAATACAAAATATTCTCTAGCAGAGATAGTGGAAGGAATATCTACCTTTGTGAATTAAATAAAGGCTTCTGAGAGGTTACCAACTATGACAAACACAAAAGAAAACTGAAAACATTTTGTCGAATAATCAAGATTAAGACACTAGTGTATGTGTATATAATAAGGATTAAACTCAATGATTTTAGATGTGAGACTATATTAAAGAGATGGTTTTTCATTAAACTAGCTTCAGGAAAAAAGAAACCTGTCTATTGGCCTATGCATTTGAGCGTCTTAAGATATGTACTTCCCAGATGTGTTCAAACCTGTATCACCCTTCTAGAGGGAAAACATCGCTAAGCCCAGTGTGCTTTTTAAACCACTCAGCCACAGAAGATTTTCAGTCAAGAAAAGTTCTATTGTGAATTTCTTAAATAGGGTAATTGACCTTTGCTTGACTCAAAGTCTTCTGTGGCTGCGTAGTCTAAAAACACCCTGAGCTTAAAGTTGGTTTCACCTACAAGGAGAACAGGTTTGAACTCTATCAGAAGGCACATTTTCTTTACTAAGACTCTTGAATGCACAGGCCAGTAGACAAATTTACACTGCCTAAAACCAGGGATGTCAACTCAAAAACATCTATCCAATAAATATAACATTTAAAGTAATAAGAAATAATGTTGGGTTATAAATAAAATCTGTTAAGTTCTTAGAAATTCCTTAGTTTACGTTTCAGATCAGAAACAGATTTGGGCTTTGAAGCATCCAAACAAGAGATGTGCATTTCTTAAAAAGGCTAATTTAACTTTGTTTGACTGTAAGCATTTTTGTGGCTGAGTAGTCTAAAAGAACACTGGGACTGAACAGTGATTTCACTTACAAAGGAGATGCAGTTTCAAAATCTGCTGGAAACTATTTTTTTTTTGTTAAGACTCTTGAATGCACAGACCAGTAGACATAAATTTACACTGCTTAAAAGCAGAGACGTATACTCAAACACATCTATCCAATAAAATATAGCATTTAAAATAATAAGAAATAATGTTGGATTATAAATGAAATCCAAAAATTCTTTAGAATATTCCATTTTACAACTAACAATTCAACTACTAATTTGGCACTTCTTGTAGGTCTGAACAAAATGAGAGGAAATTAATTTACTTGAAACAGCCAAAGAAGATATTCTTATACATCACACATTCACGCTGCTATTCTCAATTTAAAAAATAAAAAAACAAAATCTTGCTAAAAATTAAACAGCTAGATAAAAAGACTGATACCAAATATCCAAAACCAAATATATAAGATGGACTATGTGAAAACCTGCTAGATGTCAGTGTTTCATTCAGTAAGTATATCACCAGAACAATTGAAATAAAAAAAATTGTTATGGTCATCTTACTGCTTAGAAATACAATGGTTGGTTTGATAACTTTTGAAAATTTTAGTTAATAAAATTGAAAATAAATTTCTCTTCTCACTGTTAAATTACTTCAAATAGCCAAAGATGACATTCTATACATCAGACAACCACTTTAAACATTTACATTGCATTTATCACCATTCCAAATTTGAAAAAATTAAAAAACAAATCTTGCTAAAATTAAGCAGTTGGATAAAGGGATTGATATGAGATATCTGAAATTATGTAAGATGGAATATCGGAAAACCAGTTGGAGGGGTAAATTTTATTCTGTTAACATTTCATTTAGTAAGAACAACATAAGAATAGCTGAAAAATTTAAGGAAAAAATAATTACCATGGCAAATCCTGCTACTTAAAAATGCTGTGGTTAATTTGAAATGTTTTGGAAAACTTAACAGTAACATTGAAAATAAATATCTGCAAACAAATCAATGTGATTCAAACATAGGGAAATGTTAAAATAATATGTTATATATAATGATTAGATATTGGAAAATAAAAGGAAGTTATGACGAGAAACATAAATAGCATATATTTAAAGAAACTAATGAATATTAAATAGCTTCTAGTAGACAATCTGTTTGGGTTTAAAACAAATAGTTGTCTTTATGGAGTCAAGAAAAAATTAAACCCTTAAAAACTAACAAGGTTTAGTAATGATAAAAATTGGTTAAGAGGCCTAGTACTGAGTTTTTATTTAAATTCACTTAGTGTGGAAAAGGTTTCTGCAATTCCAAGTGTTGGAAAATTACAAAAATCTATTTGCATTTAGTGTTTCCAAAATATTTGTTCATTCTAATATTGAACTGTATTTTTAGCTTAAAAACAAAAAGTTTCTATGACAATTTGACATATAACAGAAAACTTAAAAATAGAATGATTTGTCCTTTAAACTTTTACAGAATATTTTATTTGGGAAATTGGGGAAATCCTGGAAACCCTGATAAAAAAAATTAATTTATCTTGGATATAAACTAAAGTATTAAGATTCTTTCATAACTCAAATCCCAGGAGAAAAAAAATTGGAATAATTTGGAAATGTTGATAAATTCATATGGTTTATGGAAGCAATACAAATGGTAGAGCAGGGAGGTGGGGGGGGGCATATGTTTTGATTAACAAATCATAGGTAACAAACAAAAAGCTCAAAATAAATTTTTGTCTACAATGCTTTGAATTTGAATGTCAAATACATAATTTGAATGGGGCTAGAAGTGAGCAACTTCTTTTTTTTTTATTGCTTTGAGAGAAAAATGGACTTAACTCTAGAAAACAATTATATTAACAAAAATTTAAGATTGTTTCTGAGCAATGAAGAGACTAAGATAAGGGAATTAAAAGAGTCAATATGAGTTGATGGGGAGGCATTTTTTTGTCTTTTATCATGATTGTTGTTGTATTTATCACTGCTAAAGATTGAGTGACAGCAAGTCCTCTCAGATCTCCAGCACCTTTCTCATATCCTCACTGACCCCAGTAATGCCATTATTATTATTATTATTATTATTATTATTATTATTCTACTTGACTCAAGTTTTTATTAATCCGTCATTTGATCTGAAATTTTTGTATGTTTCCTAACTGACTAATGAGTAAGTTCTGCTACTCATAGAGTGATGTGACACAATTGTATGAGTGCTATTGTTACCATGTAAACCATTACTACTTGCTGCATGGTCAGGTCATTGGCAACTATAATTGCACCCCCAGCAAGTTTTTCTGGTGAAGAGAATGGTTAGACACCCAGCAGAATTATAAACAAAACCTATCAAAGGGTGGATGAAGTTTCTTCTAATGTCAATGACCATCTTGCACAATAGATTAGAATAGACATCACAGCAATGCACATGCAGTCAATGCAGTACGGACATAGTATCATTGGGGGGCAGAGGGTTTCCTAGATTGAACTCAACAGGCAAGGTGGAGAGTTCCCCCAACAATGGAATCAAGAGGCACATTGTGACCAAGGTGAGACTTCAAGTTGGAGGACATTGGCTATGATTGGACCTGGAGAGGTATGGTTTACACCAGGTCTACTTGCCCAAGATAGAGAGGTATTCATTCAGGCATAGTCTAACTTTCAACACAGCTATGTGCCGAGAACTGGTCCAGTACTCAGCAACACTACAACCACACCCAGTCATGAGACTGATGATAATAATGACACTCTTGCAGCGAGCAATGAATATTACATTTATATTGGTTGGTTTTATGACATCTCAACCCTTGCGGAATTATTTAATGTTGAGTTTTGTATGGGGCCCCCAGTGAAAATCAAACACATTATTCAGTTGTAACAGACAACCAGACTAGCCTTATTAACCCCATACTGAGGTATCGTTATATTTACAATAAGCATAAATCAATTTTAAAATTGAACAATTTCCCTATAATAACTGATTCTGTTTAATCTCAGCCGATTCAATACATTCTAATGTTTCAGCCATCTTGGAAGGACTAAATTTTCTATCAAATATGGAATTCTACAATAAAACTTTTTTTTTTTCTTTACTAACAGAGAAAAGATGTCCAGAGGTTAGTTTTGGGAAGGACGGAATTTGACAAAACACCATAATCAATACAGGACACATTTCCTGTTATTGTTTGACCAACTGCATCTGATTGGTGTAGCAAGTGACATTTATTCATTTTTATCACTGGCATGGCAAGAGAAAAAAAAAATGAAGTTTCTTTATCATAACCATACATTTCACTAATTTCAAAAGCAAAAAAACAAAAAAAAAACAAAAAAACAAAAAACAACTCACAACCAAAGTTTTGACATAACTGGTATATAGTATATGTAGATCAATAGACACATATACAATATGATATACAAGTTCAATACCAAACTGTTATAACAACTTCCTATCAGCTACAATCTGTGATCACTGTGTTTTCAGGGGCTACTTTGGTAACCCACAACTACCACTTGCTTTATTCATCACAAGCCCTTCATGTTTTCTTGTGAGAAGTGGATATTCACAAGCAGTGACCTGGCCTGGATGACCTTTGTTCAATAAAGTGGTACCAAAATAACATAAGATGACAAAAAACAGGTAAATCAATAAGTGGAAAAGTGCATACCTGCCCAGAGCTACTAGTTAGATGGGTAGTACAAGCCTGGTTTCAATAATGAGACCCACCTCTTGAAGAGTATCCTGCCAGCAAAATGACTTCCTGCTCACTACACATTATAAAATAAAGTAATAAGCACATACAGGTTAACAACAACAACAACAATGCACACAAAATGATAAACCATCAAAATCCAGTGATGTTTACTTTTATAAAATAATGTCATTTGGAAATTGATGAAGTGCATATATTCTGTTTTTTTATTATTTATAGATTTTTTTTTTTTTTTCATATTTAAAAATTCTTTAAATTGAAAAATAATTTATTACACATTTGCTTATTATTGAAGTATTGCTTAGAATTCTGTCCATGTTGTGCACTAGGGGCACAATGTCATGGCATAAGGACCATAAAATTTCCTGCCCCTCCATCCTTCCATTTTGTCTGTCTTGACGTGTTTAATATTTTTTTTCTTTTTTTTTCCTTTGCTTTTTAAGTAGTCTGCCCATTACTCTGTACATAAAGTTAAAATTAACCAACATCACAACCTATTATCTATAAGAGCCAAGAAAAAGTCTGCAAGACTAAGAAAAACACAAGCCATATAAATATGAAACTACACAAGTTTTACATCTAAAGAAAGCAATTTTTTTTTTGTTTCTTTTAGTAAAGTGATCTTGTTGATTCCAATCCGATTTGGAATGACTACAAAAACGCCCCCCTCCCCAAATTTATAAACAAGACACACAGATGCATGCTGGTTTTGCAATAAGATAGGCCAATTCTCGGCCTCATCTGATTTAGTTGTGTTTTTTCTGGGAAATTTGTATTGAAGCCAGAACGCTGTCATTGCTTGTCTGTCTGTGTTTTTGTTAACACCATTCTTAGTCTGTTAACTTTTTGCCTTATTACTGCTGCTTTGCCTTACATACAGGGTACAATGGGTAAATTGTCGCTATTTTATATTTTTAATTTCGTGTTTGCGCATTGTTTTTGATTTTGTCAACTGCAGAGTAGAGTCAGTTGGGCACCGTCAGTGAGAAAAAGAGCACCAGGATGCAATTCACTCCACCAGAATTTTGAAAATGGCATGCTGTACTGCTTGGCATTTGCACTGGAAGTTCCAGTATGAACATTTCAAGTGTTTGGGTGTCAATCTTACAGTGCAGAGGATTCAGAAAGAGTGTGATTACGAAGGTGTTTGGAGTGATCACTACTGATGCTGACATTACATTATACATCCATTCATCTTCCCACAGGGCCTCAGACTCAACACCAATTCCTACATCTAGTGCCTTGAGGAGGTAGTGCTACCCTGGGTCAAGAGGCCGGATGCTGGAAGACCCAATGTTTGGCAACAGGACTCTGCACCATGCCATACAAACAAGAGAACTGAGTCATAGCTGTCTGACAATTTCTGCAGCCACATCACCCCTTACATCAGGCCACCTAACTCCCCAGACTGCAACCCTCGTGATTATTATGTGTAGGATGCAGTTGAGTGTGAAACCAAAAAAATTCCTGTAACACCAAAGATGAACTGAAGTCAAGGATTATGGCAGCATTCACCAACTTAAACAAGGAGTGTACAGAAGAGTTTCAAGAGATTCCAAAGTCATCTGGAGGTTGTGGTTGAAGCCAATGGCGATTTTATTGAATAAATTTGCTCTTTAGAATTTCAAGATATTTTTGTTTGTGTAATGTTGGTAGATGCATCTGTTAAAAAAATGAAATGTCAGTGTTATTTTCATTTTTGCATAATCTAGACGACAATTTATACATCGCACCCGGATTGTTTGATCAGTATTATTTCTTTTGCTCTTTTTTCTTTCTCTTTTTATTGTAAATTTTGTCAATTATTTTGTTAGGCATTTCTGCCAACTGCATGTAAACATGGTCAATTGCTCTACAAAATTTATATATTTGGACTTCAGTAACAAAAGCAACAAGGACTGGAGGGAAAAGATTTAAAAGGAACAGATGGAGAAGAGAAGAGCTGGCCATAGAGTGGGCAATGGGGAGAGGGGCTGACTGTAGAGTTGCTACAGAGAGAGAGAGAGAGGAGAGAGATGGCCGTAGAGGGGCAAGAGGAAGAGAGTAAAAGAAGAGATGGTGAGCAAGGAAAATAAAAAGTCAAAGAAAAAATATATCCTAGTTGATTTCAGGAGATGTAGATCTCTAGAAGAGTGACTAAAAAAAAATTTTAAAAAATGAAAAATATATTATGTTCTAACAACAAGGAACTTACAAACCAAGACAACCATATTAAAAAATAAAATTCCTGAAAATTCTTTGATAGTTGGACCTAGAATGCAATGGAAGTAAAAAAAAATCTACCTCAGTTGCCTTCTTTTAGCATCCTTCTCTGTAAATCAGAAAAAATTAAATTTAACACTTATCTTGATATTTTTTTTGCGTTTTTTTTTCTTCGACCACTGGAGCAAACAACGCGAAATCAGGAATTAAATTTAAAACGGTAAATAACATCCACTTAACACGTATATACACACTAACACACCAACTTTACAAAACTGAGTTATCGCCCTTACATCGTGTAGTTAATTATTTGCGTTTTATATTCATTATTTGGTGTCAAAGGGCATAACAGCTCCAATAAACATTTCAATAAACACTACGTTACAAATATAGCAATAATTACAGATGTGTGTGTGTGTGTGTGTGTGTGTGTGTGTGTGTGTGTGTGTGTGTGTGTGTGTGTAATATAAGCAAGCACACACATACAGAATTATTTTTTGATGCCTGAGAAAAATGAGTTTTGGTAAAGTGGGGGTTAAAAAGTATCTGCTTATGCCAATTTCTCTACTGACTTTTGGGACATTAGCAGGAGTTAGGCAATGCATACACGGAATAGTTAATTACTATAAGTTGTATAAGCAGAAAGTAAATGTTTAAACGATACCGTATTGTGAACATTACTTTCAAATTTTGATATTATCAAATTCTTTTCAAAGGCATTAAAATACATTAAATGGCAAATAGAAATGGGGGAGAGAAAAAAAAAAAAAAAAAAAGAAAAAAAAAAGAGTACAATAATTTTAAAAACATTTACTAAGACACTTTTAATATGGTGGATTAAATTGATTAGGACTGTGCAGGCAAAATGGATTTATTTAAATTCACTTTTCAAATCTACTTACCAATATTATAAACATTCAAATAGTTTTAGTTTCATGTTTTTAAACAAAAATTGAAAATCAAAAGGTTGAATTTTCATAACATGAATAGCATTATAAGACCAATAAAATGTTTAAAAAGTAAAGAAAAAGACTTCCATCATGTGGTATTAGTAATATGTAAACTCATTATACAAGGTGATTAAAAAAAGTGAGTTTTAAAAATAGATTAAGCTTTTAAAATATTGACACCCATAATACAGTTTCGAGGAGAAACTATTGAAGTTCATTGCAGTGTGTTATAAATGTTTGATGCGTGCACATTTAATCACACACACGTGAACATACAGTGTGAACATACAAATCAACATTAACATGACAAACAGTTCCAAAGCTTAAACAATGATCATATCAATCTGATAATCATTTAAGGTGTGAAACTACCAATCACTATGCAATATTGTTTGGTTTTTATATCTATAAACACTAACACCAATACTGAGCACTCTTCCCCCATTAAAAAAATACCAAAGTTTAAACAATTGTGTGTGTGTGCATGTATATATATATATATATATATAGTGTGTGTGTGTGTGTGTGTCTATATGTGTGTGTGGGGAGAGAGAGAAAGATAATATGATAAAAATATAGTTTTATGGTATACTAAATTTATGGGTAAAAGGACTCAATAACAGAGAGTGTGTGTGTAAATATAAAAGTGGACAATGAGGTCAACACAAAGCAGTGAATGTTTCATACTCAAACAACACAAAGACTGTTACCACTTGGTATTGAACTCACTGTCTACTTTCATTTATATATATATATATATATATATATATATATATATATATATATATAAAAGAGTAATTGAATGACACAAAGGAAAAAAAACTTATGCATTTCATCTAGTCATATACACACACACACAGAGTGTCCATAAAGTCTTTTTACAGTTTAAAAAAAAAAATGAAAACAATTGATGAGATATCTTAATCAGATTTCTTTTATGTACTCAGTTGTTATCAAAGTTTTAATCACATTGCAATTGTGTATTTCAGGTATCCTGTTGATGAAAGAGATACTGTTAAAGAAACCGCCTAACATTTCCAGGCCAGTGGATTGGAAGGGATAGCCCAATTACCATGCCATCTTACTCACCAGATATCATTCCCCTGGACTTCTTTCTATGGGGTTATGTTAAAGATATTGTGTATCAAACAAAGATATGGGACACCCCTGATCTAAAACAAAAGATCACTGATGCCATTGCCAAAAATGATGGGGCTATGCTACAGTGAACATGGCAAGAAATTGAGTGCCATTTTTACATACTTTGTGAAACTAATGGCACCCATATAGACGTGAATTAAATTAGTTAAAAAAAAAAAAATTCAATATTTACTCCTCGTTTTGTTACTCCTCATTTTGTAACAATTTCCACATATTTGTCTGTTCATTTGCTTTTGTGATAAATTTCACAAAGAGACTTTATAGACACCCTGTGTGTGTGTGTGTGTGTGTGTATTATTTATAATGGGATGGGTTGT
>CAXIWW010000354.1:17500-83480 GCA_964036315.1 Acanthosepion esculentum
TTTTCTCTGGTCCCAAATTAGAGCCTGTGTTAATGTATATATATATAAGAGAAACCCGGATATAAGAGACTTCTTCTCCGGTCTCGACAACTCTTATATCCAGGTTACACTGTATTTCATTTAAATCTTCTAAATAAGATTAAATTAGCCAATAGGAATTGGTGAATTTAATTAACATTTTTTGTGTTTGCCGAAATGTATATAATGCTAATGAGCATGGAAATTAATGGTATTCTGAAAAAGAATTTTCAACATGCCATCAAATATCCTCATCTTTATTGTTTGTATCAGTTAGGTTAGTATATTCTTTAATCTTTACTGAAAGTGCATTAACCATTACCCCACCCCAAAGGCTTATCTGAATTTTATTAGACAAAGTATTTTAATTATTGTATATGGTTTTCTTTAAGCTAATTTCCTTTTATTTATTTTTTTTTTTTTTTTTAGCATTTCTGCCATGAACTGTCTGGCCTTCCTTGAGTGTTTGTACCTGTTGTGTTCCATGCCATTGTCAAATGTCATTTTCTGGGCACATACCTATTTCCCCACCCCTATATGTCATGTCCAGATTTTATGTCCTTGCTGCTGCTATCCTTTTCCAGACTCATCATTTCAAGTATGAAAGTCTCAGACTCAAATTGGAAATTCTTAGGCAAGACTGAAAAATTCCAAAACGAAACAAAATTCACATGTAATAAAGAAAGAGCAGCACTTCAAAATAAAATACAAAAGACCCAAACAGTAATGTGCATACTATGAAAGTCAAAATTAATCTTTGTTAAATAGATAGGGTCCTACAGTACAGCTATGCTAACTCATCAGAATTAGATATAGAAAATCTGAATATATTTTCTGACCAATCAGCTTTTACAAATCATGATCTCCAGCTCAAGTTGGAAATTCTTGGGTAAGACTGAATAAATTCCAAAAACAAATGCGCGCGCACACACACACACACACACACAATAGAGAGAGCATCACATTAAAATAAAATGCAAAAGACCATTATGGTAATGTGCATTCTATGAAAGACAGAGCCAAAATAAGTTTTTGAAAATTAATAGTATGGCAGTGTGTAGGATTCTAACTAATCAGAGTTAGATATAAAATATTTGAATATATTTTCTGACCAATCAGCTTTCACAAATTCTGATCTTTGCTCCAATTCGCTTAAATTAAAATAATAATACAACTGGTACACAGCCAATAATTCCACAGGTTGGATGACAATAGTCATTCAGCACAAAAATACTGGAACCATCAAAGCACACTGCTATCACTACTATGAACTGTAGCACTTTCTAAACATTGTTTCAGGTAGACTGCAGCCTATTGCAATTGAACGTGATTGTAAATAGGTTAATTGCTTATTATTAGTTATGATACTATCTTCATTTTCATAAGCTTTCTTCACTCATCAAGAGATCCTGCACAATGACTATCAACTCAACACCACAAAGGTAATTATCTATCTAGTCAGAAAAACATTACAACAATATATGCACTTTCCAGCATTGTTCCTTGACCATTATTTTAACTTCAAATGGAATGGCATTTTTAACTTCTTCCCCTTCATCTACAAAACAATATAAATAAACCAAGTATAAGGATCTTCAATATTATATAGAATCCAGTGTTCAGGAAAGCATTAACAAAAATAATTTGAAATAATAACCATTAAAGGCCTCCAGTTTCCAAAAATGCTTATGCTTGTTTTTCAGTTTGGCCTAAAAAATTCGCCACATGAACACAAGGATTTACAAGTTTGATCTGTAAACTGTTCATATAAACTGGGTGACACTCAAGAAATTCCAGATACAACATACCTCTGAGGAAAGCCAAAACATATTTGTTAAAGCACTGCGATAAAAATAAAATGATACAGACATTAGACAAAAAAAAAAAAAAAAAAAAATTTTAATAAGAGACACTCAAATAATACCAGGAGAAGCAAACATCTTAAGAAGACCAAAAAATTGTTAGTTGAGACACTGTGATAAAAACAACAAAAATGAGGATACTAAAAAAGATTGTGAAACAAACATTTAAATATTTAGAAAATTCACCACTTTGTTAAGCAAATATTGATGACCTATAATATGCTTTCTACAAAGGTATTTTTTTGGTTTAAATTTTTTTTTTTAAGTATGTCAGTTTTGTATCCTACTAAAGAATATCAAATACAATTATTGACTTTGGAATAATTCAAGTAATGAGATACAAATATTTTACATAGCTGTTCCCAAAATATTTGTACACACAGCCAATTTATATTAATCAATGAAGGAGAAGATCAGCTCCTCTTTTTATATAATTAGTACATGATTATGATATACATATTATGTATATCAAATATATACCTTCAAATATATATATATATATATATATATTATATATATATATATATATATATATATATATATATCAAATACAAAAGATATAAATCTTGTATATCTAGAACAGAGTTTCTCAAAAGGTTGGACTAGTGCACCCTGAAAGGTATGCCCCAAGTTAACAGAAGAGTAACTTATGAATTATTTTTATATTTAAAAGAAAATTTATTTTAAAAAAGCTATAAACACCAAGCACATAGCTTCCATGTTTAAGTCAAGTCTTTGCCATTTGATATTTTAAACTGGATGCTAAATTCCTTAATCTTTAAGAAGGAGTAGGTAATCCTTTCCCTTTTGACTTCCTTAAGGTATTTAAATCAGTCATTATCAGCCTCCCTAAAAAAAAAATAAATAAATAAAGATTCTTCATAAATCCCTTTAAATGAAAACTGTACCAATAATCTTCTTTGGGAATGTTAAACCAAAGTTTCAGATTTTAAAATTTTATGACTAATTATTTCCTTATTAAAATTTAAAGAGTTTTAGTTATTCTACAAGTGCATCCTGAAGTAAAAAAAAAAAAAAAAGTTGAGAAACACTGATCTAGAAGAATTATAATATACACATAAATGGATATAACAAAATGTACATCAAATATCTCAACAGCAGTTTCACTAAACAGATAAAATTTTCAATGTGAAATAACAGAAATAACAAAATATTTAAGCAAAGAAGAAAAAATTCCCAATTTTAAAGAAGAATTTCTTCATAATTGAAAAGTAAACTTTCAAGAAAAAAAAAAAATCACAAGCATAAAAATAGTACTAAACACTTCAGTGTATTAAGTCTTTTTTTTGTTTTGTTTATCTCTCGTTTTTCCTTAAAGGATAGAAACAGGAAATCAAATCTACCAAAAATGAAAAGTTATTTCAATTCTTTGGTAATACAGAGTTCAAACGATTTGTAAACTTGCGCAGATGACGTTTAATCAAGGGAGGTAAGTGTTAGTCGTATTCATCGAAATTTTCTCCCTGGACAATTTCGGACTGATGATAACGGTCGCGGCTAGCAAAGTCCTCATTGTCTTCAGTTAGTTGTGAAGCAAATGTCTGGACGGCAGGAGTATTGGGTGGAACGATGTATTGTTCCCTGAGTGATCGACCACCCCTGTAAAGAAAAGGAATTGGCAGGTATTTTAAAGATAAAATGAGTTAAAGGAAAAAAAAAAAAAGTAATTTCTTTTTTTTAATTGGTTTTCTTAAAAATTAGAAACAAATACCCTGTCGGATTATTTAATTTTTTGTCTGTCAGAGAACTTCTAACGACCGCTAGAGGGGGGTTACCAAAAGTGGTATGTAAGAAAAGAGCATACACAGCATACAAATGCCCTAATCTGTTATGTTTGTATACTATTAAGTAAATACTTAATCATAAGTATACAAGTATACTTAATCATAAGTATACAAGTATACTTAATCATAAGTATACAAGTATACTTAATCATAAGTATACAAGTATACTTAATCATAAGTATACAAGTATACTTAATCATAAGTATACAAGTATACTTAATCATAAGTGTATATATATATATATATATAAGTAGTAAATACTTAATCATAAGTATATCATTAAGTAAATACTTGATGATAAGTGATGCTCTTGTAGTGAACTGTTTGTGTTTGCATGTTGTTGTATTAGAAACACTTGTGTAAATCCTGGTAGAATATTAAAAGGTCCAACTACAAGAAAATTGTTAGACTCAAGTCCAACTGAAGATGGAAAGACAAACAAAACTTATATATATATATATATATATATATATATATATATATATATATATATATATAAGCAAAACAATTTTACAATGGATATAGACAATAATATTTGTGTGTGTTTGTGTGTGAACGTTTGTGTCTGTTCTTTGGTGAATGTTCGTACGTATGTGTATGTGTGTATAATGTTCATGACATCCCCCACAAATGGGAGGACGCGGATCTTCTAAGAGAGCTTACATTGTAATCGCTGAAATGAAGAAATGAAAAAGAACAAGGCGAGAAGTCGCCCAATATAGTATAAGTAGAATGACCCCTAGTGACAATTTGGGAATTAAGGAGGAGCTAACTCCAACACTCTACCAAACCAACATATAAAACCTCTTCTTAAATTAAGTCTTAATATTTTTAATCAGACTTTGTACACATGTATGTATAAAAAATAAAAAACTTCTCTCTATGCACACCTTCATCTATTTTTGCAGATTTTTATCTGAGTGTTTAAAAATATATATATGCATATCTACTAAAAATAACATTTAAATAATAAAAATATGACAGAATAATAAAAAAAATCCATTCTTTTCTTTACAAATTGCTTTATTCATGTTAGACATATCTGCTCAGTTTTGTATCCTATCTCAAGAGTCAGAGAGAAATCTGTGTTTAAAAGCACTATCCAGCTTTACTTGGTCAGATCTAATGACAGTTTCCCCTTGGGGAATGCAGGTTCGAATCCTGACAGAGAGCACATATTTTTCTCTAATAAGATTTCTTGAATATTCAGGCTATAAAACAAAAATAAATAAATATACTGTTTAATAAATAAATAAACAGAGTGCCTACTACCAATTTAACCAGAATCCAACAGAGACCTTCTGCTCAATGAACATTTGCTATCTATACCTAATCCCTTGTCGCCATTGCCGTAACCTTGGGAACCAATGCAAGTTACCACTAATCAATTTACCACCATGAGCTTGATTGACCAATGCACCTTACCAGGCAGTTTGGCTTCAACATCTGGGCATCACACAACCGCCAACCAATCAAACACCTCACAGATGTCAATTTCAACCTTGAAGAAAGGCGTGCATCAAACCTCACCAGCGGCTAATCTATTCCAGACCCATTCTCTGACCCTAACTGTGACCTCAGTCCACCAACCCAAGAAATCAGTCAACTCCTGGCCCTACCGACAACATACTGACACTTAATTGCTTTCCTAACCAGAGCAATTGAAGAACCATACATGAACAATTTTTGACAAATTTCAAACAATTATGTATATACTATGTATATTTGATGAATACACACTGTTGAACATTTAATCCTTGTTTGTTTCTTTCCAACCAACTGCTCATTATAACAGTTTCATCCAGCTACATGCACCCACTTTCAGAATACCATTAAAAACATACCAGGGTCATAAATCAATTTTTCTGACCAATAAGAAAACAGCTCATATGGTTTTTCTCAGTAGCTTTTCTGACTGACTACAAAGCAATGCCATTTTTACCTATGCAGGGAGATTTGACTTGGCTGGCATTTGCAATAGATCCTGGGAGGTATGTGTAACTAGACATAAGCAGTGACATCAATGTACTTCCATCAACAGTGATGCTTTCAGCCAGAAATAAAATCTGCAGCAGGAGAGAGTATTTCTTAACTACTACAATATGATAATGCATGTTGATTTTCTCCCCATAAGTCTATCTCACTCAACTACATATGCATGTTGATTCTATCAGTAAGTCTTTCTTGACTACTACCTTGTGTAGTACGAAAACAAACTGTTAGCCTCCCACGACTGAAATATAATAACCCAGAATTGAACCTTATAAATCACTGGAAACTATTACTTATCTCAACCACATCTTATCTCCATTTGTTGTTTTGTCACTCCTACTTTTTTCTTGTTAACAGTAAGGCTGCCATCACAGAGAAAACAAAATCAGAATGGCTAGAAAATAGACCACCATGGTGACTGGTCATACATCAGCGTACCCCCAAGAGATGCAAATCATATTGACATCAATAAAGAAATATGTAAGACAAGTTTGTTGATTTCAAGGTTGGACTTTGATTGGAGTATGAGAAAGGAACTTGGACACTTGTTTAGATAAATTACTAAAGATTTATTTTTATATACAAGTTATAGAAATATCTCTGGTAAATGGTATATTGTAGTGGGTTGAATGTGCAGTGTACTAGGTGTGAAAGGAGAGTGTGAAAAAGAAGTATGCTTAACCCCAGGTGACAGTTATTGCTTTGTGCTTGTTATATTGATAGGGTCTGTTCATTTACTGTGTTTATTGAAGGTTGTTTACAAAGCCTAATTGTCAGACAGGTGGTCAGCTGTGCATGTGTGCATGAAGTCTCTTTCACTTTCTACACTTTCTATTGGTCTCTATTGTCCAGGTTCTTATAGCCTTTACAAGGGAAACACGCAGATGTAGTTGAAAGCATCTGTGACAAATGAGATTTACCTTAACAATGGCTAGCAGTCTGATAGTGTGTTTCTTTGAAAATTTCTTTTGAGTATAGTGCGACGTGTGTGTAACTTAGCTAGATGAAAATTGGTGTGTAGTTAGAGATATGTTTTCTAATAATTGTGTAAACTGGCTTTAAAATGTTATCTCTAAATATGTGTAATTTGTGTTTTTCCGCTACAAGTTCTTACAAGTGTTGCAAATCACAACTAGCCACCCTAATAGTGTTACAAAAGGAATCTTTGGTCACTCAAGAAAGCTAGCTATTCTGATGCCTTTATTAAGTAGAAGCCTATCCACTATTCAGAGGTGATGACCCACCACACACACACACACACAGCGATTGACAGCAGCTCACTTCAGACTGTATGATGAAAATCAGTAGAATCCAAAAGCATGCAGAGTTGATCTTTATTATGGCAATGAAGCTAGAAACTGCAAGCTTTGTTACAAATGACCCTAGAAAAAGAGTAAATTAGCAAATTTCTGATCATCATCTCTTACCCTGGAGAACTAGTTAAGCTGGCTGCATTATCTCCCTCAGGGCCACCACTTTTAGAAGTCCTTACTTGGATGCCCTATTATAAATACAAGTGATAGCATTCCCATTTTACCAACCTCCATGGTAAAGGATTTTATATTAAACTCAACATCCAAGAAAAATACCTTAGATCAAGCAAATCTAGAAGTCTGAATACCGTGTTTAAGAACAACATACCAATGTATTTACATGGTTGCAGTTATTACTAATTTGTGTTTTGAATTTAAAAAATTTTGGTTTTATCTATGGAATACAAAAATAAATATATTCTGAATAAAGTAATTGAACTTAAAATTGAGATAGATTGATTTGTTTTCTACAGCTTATCAACATATTGCAGATTATTTAAAGCCAGAAAATATTTTTAGATTATAAAATTTTTTTTTTTTTAGAAGATAATGATTTAGTGATACAAATCTTACTAATTAACCCATAGCTGGGGGTAGAAAAGTTGAATTCATACCTTTCCCAAGGATATTTGCGCATAAGTGAATATAACAAACCTAACTGGAATTGGAATTCTGCTCTTCAATTAATTCCGAGTCACTGTCCATTACACCACCTACACATCACCTGGTATTCCCACGCATCACCCATCGGGGCCCAGTCAGTTCTGTTAGTTAACCCATAGGATCATAGGGACTAAACATATACACACATACAAATTTGAAATTTTAAAGATTTAGATTTTTTGTAACTATTTCTTCCAGTTTATACACAGGAAAACTATTAAAACTAAAGATGACATTTTTTTTTTTATTTTACTTACCTAATACAAATTAAAATGCCACCTTTAATCCAGTCATATAAGTTAAATTCAGCAATCCCTAAAAAGAAAAAAAATTATACACATTAAAATCCTTCATAGTAAGAACATTGAGTAGCAAACAGATTCTTAGCATAGTGCCCATCAAAACTGATGAGTTTATTTATGTATAGATTAGCACTTTTCCCTAAGATCAGTGAAGTATTTGCATGCTCTTCCTAGGTTGAAAGTTTCATTTTCTAGCAATTCTTCAATGGAATGGTGTAGTATCTGTGCATTCTGTGAAAAGTTTGTTTTATTAACAGAAATGTATATGGATACGCATCGTATTTTATATGTGAAAATATATCTCATCTCCCATGTCCAACATAGGGATAAACTTATTCTAATGAAGGACCTCAATGCTCATGTGGGTAACAATCACCAGGTCTGGGATGGTGTGCTGGGTCATCATGGTGTTGGATGCATGAAATCCAATGACCTGCGCCTCCTTTCTATTTGTAGAGAATTCAATCTTGTAATCACCAACACCTACTTTCAGCAACCAAAGTGCCGCAAGACATGGATGCAGCCTCGATCAAAAGACTGGCATCTTACTATGTCATCACCAAGATGTGAGACTTAAAGGACATCAATATCACATGTTCCTTTTATACCACCTGCTGCCTTTTTGACCATACTCTCCTTCACAGTAAGGATTCCTTTTGGCTTGCTCACAGGAAATTGCAGAAGGCAGATAAATACCCTGGCTTTAAAATCACCAGAAAAACAAAATGAGCTTTGTAGCAAGCTGGATACTGCTCTCAATGCTCTAAAAATTACTAATGTTATTGAATAATCATGGAAAACACTCCAAGATACAGTACATACTGGTTCTTTGGAGGTATTCAAACTGCTGGTTGACAAACACCGGGACTGGTTTGATGAAAGCAATACTAAAGTCCAGCTAATCATAGTGCAAATGCACAGTTCACACAAAGCATGGATTAATGATAAAAACTGTCAGACCAGTCTGATATCTTGTGCTGCTAGAAGTAGCGCTTCAAGTCGGCTTTAAACACACCATCCATCACTGATGAAAGCATCATAGCAGCCATTTCCCAAAAACCCGAAATACAAGAAATGTCTTTTGAGCCAACACTGCCGGAAGTCTTGGACTCCACCAAACAAATCACTTCAAGCAAAGCACCTGGAAAGAAAGCTATTTTGCCCAAAATATACATGTATGGTGGTAAAAAGTTAATCAAAAAGCTACACAAGCTCTTCAAAGTACTATGGAGGGCTGTTCATGTTCCTAAAGACTACAAGGATACCTTAAGTCAACTCCTATACAAGAACAAAGGTAATAGAAATGCTTGTGACAACTATTGTGGAATATCTCTGCTGTTAATTACTGGTAAAATATTAGTTAGACTGATTCTAAACAGGGTTATCAGGCATGTCATCAATGAGATTTACTCAGAATCACAGTGTGGTTTCAAGTCCAGCCATGCTCTATTCTTCTCAGTAATACTCAAATATTCCTTTGGTGACATGGACACTGGTGTTAAATTTCAATTTTGAACCAGTGACGGCTTTTCAACTATCTGTATTTCAAAGCTAAAACATTTCTTTGAACTAGCATCATTCGTGATCTGCTGTTTGCAGATGCTGCTGCACTTGTGGCAACATCCCTAGAGGAAGCCCAAGAACTTGTCAACCATTTCTCTGTTGCATGCAAAGCTTTTGGCTTAACAATTAGCATAAAGAAAACAGAGGTAATCTACCAGCCATCTCCTTGTCCAAAGCATTTTGGGGATGTTAGACAACCCCACCAGTTCATCAATTCCCAGACACTCCTGATGGGAATAACTTGAAGTATGAGAATCCATTTACATATTTAGGAAGTAAGATGAATGCAAATGCAACCCTTGATGATGAAATAACAAACTGCATTGCCAAAGCTACAAGTGCATTTGGGAAGCTTTGTCACTGCCTATGGAATGAGAGAAGTGTCAAACTGGACACCAAAATATGGGTTTATAGAGCAGCCGTTTGACCACACTATTGTATGGCTCAGAATTATGAACCACATATAGGTCCCATATCAATCAGCTGGATGTCTTCTACAAAAGTTGCCTCCATGCAATCTGTGGCTATACTTTTGACAATAGGGTGTCCAGTGTTGATCTTCTCACAAAATGCAACATTGGTGGAATTGAGACTTTCCTGATGCAGTCATGACTTTCCTGGGCTGGTCATATTGCAAGGAGGAGTGATGACGGAATAACTAAGATCCTCATGCATTGTATTTTTTTTTTTAAATCGAAATGTTTATGTGGGGGGGGGGGTTCGTATTTATCCTCTGTATTTTCTGAATATTAAGCTTGACAATAACATTCACCAGTATTCAATGATAGGGTAAAAGAAAAAAATGGGATTGAATTATAAAGCAAGAAAAATGGGATTAAATCGTGATTAAATTATAAAGAGAAAAGATTAAATTATAAAGAGAAAATAAAAGATTATATTATAAAGCGAAAAATAGCAATTGAATTATAGAGAAAGAAAAAATGAAAGCAATTCAGTTATAAAGAATTAAAGATTTGTATTTAATTTTCTTTTTAAGAAAAGTTGCTCATGCACTTAATTTTATAAATATTTTGTCCTGAAAAAAAAAAAAAAAAAAAAAAAAAAAAAAAAAAAAAAAATAGTTCATAATATTAAATTATTAAACAGCTGGATTTTATATATAAAATAATCAGAGGATTTCATGTTTTGTTCTGTATCTCTTTCGATAAAAACAATAATGCAAGTGATAACAATAGGTAAAAACCCTCACCTGGAAAATATCCTGGGCTTGCACGTCCTATGTACATGTAAATGCCTACAAAGCAAAGGATCTCACCCAAACTGTAAATCCAATGAATGGAGAACATCACTATAATACAGATAAAGCTCTGAAATAGAAAAAAATATATGGTAGTCATAATTTTTATTTTTTATTTTTAATGTCATGTCTCTTCAGTAGATGTGCACATAGCAGTGCAGTTATCAGTGCAGAAAATGAGAGCTAACTGCAACTGCATTTGTTTTCACACACAAATACCCTTGGGAGAGATATGAATCCGCCTCTTCTCCCCACCAGCTAGAGATTAATAGCAAAGACGACTAGCTCTTGAGCTTTGGTTAGTATCCTTAGCATCAGCTCTCAATTTGGTATCTATCCTGATGACCCTCATTAGTAAATCTGTTCAGTTCAATAAGGTCAAAATGGCAGTCAACGTCCAAAACGACCTTCAGTCTATTGTTAACTGGGGCAAAAGATGGCTTGTTAAATTTAAACACCTAAAATAAACCGCTCTCCATTAATCATTTGAGAGACCCCTCTCTAGCTTCCATCAGCATGGCTGATGTTAACCTCCAGGAAAGTGACTCGTTGCATTTTCTCAGGCTAATGTTCTCAGCTGACATGAAGTGAAAAGACTATATTGAATCTATTGCTAGGTCAGCAAGCTAAAAAAGTTAGTTTACTATGTCATGCGAGACAATTTTTTTTCTCCAGAAACTATCCTACATATCTACAACTCATTTCTCCATGCTTAGAATATTGCTGCCACATATGGTTTGATGCCCCTGCTATCTATCGAGAGCTCTTTGATAAAATCCAAAGAAGAATCAGCAATATTATCAGTTCCCATCACTCTAAACTTGCCTCACTGTGCCTTTTCTTTAAATACTTTCATGGTAACTGTTCAAATGAGCTCTTTGACCTAGACTTTTTGAATTTCAGTGCAGTACTAGACTGGCATCAAGATCTAATCAATTTACAGTTGAGCTGGCTAAATGTAACTGTAAATTCTATGCTAAGAGTTTCTTTTCTTGCACTTCTTGCTTCTGACTTTATGCTTTCCAGCCAACTTTAATCTTCAAAAATGTAAATGCAATGTCAATCGCTATCTATTGTCCTTCTGATTACTCTTTGTTCTTGCCCATTAGTAATGTTTCTAATTCTTTCACACCCAGTAACCTCTCATGTCTTAGTGTCTTTACTGCCTTATATAGGGGTGAACTTGATAAAAAAAAACAACAACAATGGTCTAAAAGAAAGATAACTGACTTAAAAAACAGTTGAGTGTGGGGATAGCAAATCTGCTTCATAAAATTCAACTCGTTACACAACAGATACAACACATAGTTGAAAGATATATTTCATAGGATGGTGTTTATAAGGTTGTTAATAATAATAATAATAATAATGTCCTTTTAAGATGTAGGTGATCATGACTCTCCACAGATACTTCTTTATTATCTGTGAATTGTCATGCATTCTCGAGAATTCTCATGGTATGGGAGATATTATTTTAGGGAAAAAATGTGAGTAGATTTTATATGCCATTAAATATGGTAGTTTAGGGCTTTCCTTTATAGGATTCAAGAATCAATCACCAAAGAACATCTTTTTCAATGACATGTCTCTTCAGGACATTGGCAATCATGACTCTCCACAGATTTCTTCTTTTTTTTTTCCCCTGTGAACTGATATGGCATCTTGGGAAATATAATGGAATGGTTTCTTGCTGCTTCCTCCAGTTTTGATTTCAGAATTATCCTTCTCTTTGACTGGTTGCCACCCAATGCAAGATAGCCCAGTCTATCCTGCTATTTAACCCATAGATAGAGGGAGAAGAGATGGATTCATGTCTTTCCAAAGGTCACTTTCATACTGAGAACTATTACACTACCTATGCATCCAAAAAAATTATCTGAGATTTATTCTAGACAACTGAAATAATATGAAAAACAACAATGTTCATATAACTATGTAATATTTTCAGTAACCTAATGTAGTTCAAAAAGAAATAATAATATGCATGAATAGGAATGGATTTTTAACAGGTGGTAGGTGATGGCAGTGAAAGATAACAACCATTCCCTCATATTTGTCAGCACTAGATCATTATCTACAATGGATTGAACGATTCATATACAAGTTATGAATGTGCACAAACATGATCTGGTTTTTGTGTAAATAGGCTTCTATATATGCTCAAGTCATATCTTATCAGTAATAAAAGAACTTATTAAAACTACAGCAGATAATGATTATTAATGAATTACTTTATTTCTCATTTGTTAAAATGCCACTATCATTTAGTAACATTTCAGTAATTAGGAGATTAAACTACAAAATATTATTTTTGAATTTAAAAAAAAAAAAAACTTCACTTCTGATAAACTTAAAAGAATATTAGTGAGAACTTTTTTTTCATGTACTATAATAAATAAACTAGAATAAAATGTTATAAAAATATTTTCATTGATTTTGAAACTATATTACTATTGTGGAATTTTTGGGTTTAGAAAACATGACTCTTAGCTTCTATTGAAGGGATTTTGCTGACGTCTTGACACTTCAACATTTTGGCAGCATACCTATGTGACTCATCCTGGCAGCCTAAGGGTTAATGACATCACAACTCTCAATGCCAATCCCCATTCAGCCCTTCTTGAAATATCTAGATTAAGGATGAAATCACTACCAGCGAATCACTCTTTAAATCTTTCATCATGAGGACCCAGCAAGGCCTATTTAAGAGATGAATAGGAATATTACTGCCTTTGTGGTTTCTTGTTGCTGCTTGCTTAAATCCTTAGCCCTGCAGGAAGAGTGAACAACTCCAGATTCAAACCCAACTTATTACCAGTGATTCCAGAGACAAATTCACAGTCGCATCCAGCTATTAAATGTCAAGGCCCAAGGAACTCTTCAGCCAAATGCAGCAGCAATATGGGAAGGCCCCTTTTGAAGTTTTTTTTTTTTTAACACACATCCATGGGGTAATATTGTTCTTTGAAAGTGTTTTTACCCCTCAAGGTTAATTAAATTTGTGTTGTATTATTTTTAATGGAAAGAAAAGGTTTTGATTTTTTACAATGTGAATGAATGTAATTGTCTTTTCTTTATTTCATCAATCTTGTTATTGGCCTAAAAGTTTGCATTTTTGCACACAATGCACTAACATTGTGTATGCCCAGGATAACCAATAACAGATTTTCTTGCAATAAACTTTTTATAGTTCTCCACCCATGTCTCCTGTGACGTGTGTGCCGCTATTGTTGTCACTCATTTTACTCTTTTTTCCACACTGTTTACTGAACAAAGCAATATTTTACATTATCTTGTAGTTTTAAATTTAGAGACATTGCATAGGAGATAACATTTACATCAAAGGAGAATTTTTATTTTATTTTACAAAGAAAACTTTTAATAAATAAACTCAGTCATCAATGAAATAAATAAATTGGTTCAATGTGTCATGCAGGACGATTTTTCTCACCAGAATTTATCTTACATGTCTATAAGTCTACCATTCACCCATGCTTAGAATATTGCTGCCACATATGATCCGGTGCCCCTGCTATTTACCTTAAGTTCTTTGATAAAATCCAAAGAAGAATCAGCAATATTATTGGTCCTGATCTGGCAGCTTGGTTCCAGTCACTTTCCTGTTGCCATAAGGTTGCCTCCTTGTGTTTTTCTATAAATATTTTCATAGTAATTGTTTGGATGATCTCTTCAATATGGTACCTAGATGTTTTGCATTTAAGCACAGTACTAGAATGGCATAAATTCTATGCTAACAGTTCCTTTTCTCACACTTCTTGCTTGTGGAACTCCCTTCTGGCTCCATGCTTTCCAGCCAATGTTAATCTGTAAAAATTTAAATGCAATGTCAATTGCTATCTACTGTCCTGATTACACTTTCCTCTTCCTGCTCATTATTAATATTTCTATTCCTAATTTTTCCATACTCTGTAACCCATTGTATCTTAGTGGCTTTAATACCTTGCATGGGGTGATACCAATTAAACAAAACAAAACAAAAAAAAGTACAGAATATTTTTATAATTTTCAATAATTACATTTTCATAGATATTTGCAATGCAGATATTCCCAACAGGCAAACCTAACTTGAAAAAATAGGTTTTTAATAGTCTTGTTTGACTATTAAAACCTATTTTTTCAATAAAACAATAAGTAATGGTAAGTTTGAATGGTTTGATAAGGTCAAATTGGCAGTCTGTTGTTAACTGGGATCAGAAATTGCCTGTTAATTTAAACACTTGTTAATTTTAATGCCTCCAAAACAAAACTGCTCTCTTTAAATCATCTGAGAGAACATTTTTGGCCTTTCATCTGCATGACTGATGCTACCATCCAGGAGAGTGATTCACTGTGTCGTCGTCATCTTCTAATGTTTTCTGCTGACATGATGTGGACAGGCTATATTGAATCAATTGCTAGGTCTACTGCTCAGAAAGTTAGTTCACTGTATCATGCTAGACAATTTTTCTTGCCAGCATCCATTACATTTACACATTTATAAGGCTACCATTCGTCTATGCATTGAATATTGCTGTCACATATGGTCTGGTGATTCTGCTATGTATTTAGAGATTCTTGATAAAATTTAAAAAAAAAAAGAATCTGCAATATTATTAATTCTGATCTGGCATCTCAGTTTCAGTAATGTTCCCACCAGAGTAAAGTAGATTCACTGTACCTTTTCTATAAATATTTTCATGGTAATTGTTCTGATGAGCTCTCCTCTTTGATACATAGACACAGTACTAGATTGGCAGCAAGATCTCATTATTTTACAGTTGAATTTGATAGATATAACCATAAGTTCTATGCTAAAATCTTTTTCTCTTCTACTTCTTGCTTGAGTAATTCTCTTCCAGCTTATTGCTTTCCAATCAATTTTGATCTTCAAAAATTTAAATGCAATGTCAATCATTATCTTCTGTCTTTTATTGTTCTCTCTCCTTAATGTTTTTCTTTTTCTCATATGCATTCACACTCAGTAACCCCTTGCATCTTAGTGGCTTTATTGACCTGCCTGGGGTGAAATGGATTAAAAGAAAAATAATAATCAATAGAATTGAACAGAGATAAAATTAATGACATTTGATGGCATGTAAGCACCACTATTATTTCTTTCTGAAAATATTAAACTTTCATAAATTTGTAATAAATGCAAAAAAAAAAAAAAAAAAAAAAAAACTTGTTCTGAACTGGGAAAAATAGGGAACATGGATAAAATAAGAGTAACTCATTACTTTCTTAATTCCCCGCTGAAATGGATAAGGAGATGGGTTTTATATGCCATTATGTTATTCAAATAAATAATGTTTGTATATTTACTTAGGCTTCTGCAAAAAGAGATAAGCAAGCAAATTAAATACTGATATAGATTAGATAACGGCCTATACACAGTGTGTGTGTGTGCATATATATATATATATGGGAAGCAATCCCTCTTACTACAAGTTCCATTAAAGTTAATTAACAAGGTACTTCCATTTTTTTTATTTTTTTTTTTACTGTTTTTCTTGTGTACACACACCAGACTTTTGGGGACTTTGTCTAACTGGAAATTGTCCAAATGAATGTTCATTCCGAGTGCCTTCAGCTACTCTGTTAGCCATCCACAGGGAGTTTTTGTTGTGCAATAGGAAAAGAGAAAAAAAACTAACACTAACACCAAAAAAAGAAATCTCTTGTTTATACACAAGAAAAGCACTAAAACTTAAACTGAAGTACCATGTTAGTAATTTTTCATGAAACACACACACAAGAGTGGCTCCAAAAATAATGCCTCCTGTTTATGCACACTGAAACTACAATGAATGCAGGAAGCACAATAACACTATCGGATAGTGCAGGTTTTCAACTAAATGGAAGCTCATTGAACAAGAGAAGCTCAGAAAGGAATGCCTCCTATTTCAGCTTTCACTACCAGCAATATAGATTTATTTTAGTACCCAGAATCCATACCCTGGTAAGTAACTCCAATGGCTAATCAGAAGTAAAGTTTAAGTATTTTCTGGCATCTGTAATTAATATTGATATACCCAAGTGGCTACTATATAAAGAAGAAAACATCAACTTTTATACAACATGGTAAGGATATGAATGAATGCAAATCCCTGATGAATTTCAGTCTGTCTTCAGAAAAGGTAATTTAAAAAATAAACAGGAATATTACTGACCAGAGATATGCCAAAAAGGTAATAATTCCCTTTTGCACTAAGAGGTATGTGATTAAAGGTACACACTGATATCTTCAAATTGTGGACACATTGTAACCATATACAAGTGTCTTCCTAGAGTGGAAAATGGAGACAACTATTGTTGGTTTGTAAGACCAACTCATTCCTCTGTAGACCAAGACTTCTATGGCAGTCTCTAGAACAAAAGAAATAATTGGTAATCTTACCCCTAACAGTGATATCCAACGGTTACAAAATAAGGAATACCAAGATTGAGGCTGTTTGTGGATTTCAGTATTTGGACTCTTTTGAGCAGCTGAAAAATACAAACCAAAATAGTTGTAAAAAAAAAATGTTAAAAAATAAATACAAGGTGAAGATAAGTGTAAGAATTTAGAAACATAAATTTTGCCTTGTGTCAAAATTGGCTAATATTACAGAATGCAAAGGTCAAGGCCAGGATGGTCAGGGATTGGATTGCTGCCACATCTAGTCTACTGCTCCTGCTATATATTTAGAGATTCTCAATAATTACAAAAGTAATGGCATTAAAAAAAATAATTTTGTATGAAGATAATAAAAAAATGAATGTTGAAAATAAATTGACACCAAGAGATTCTTGCTTTCCAGTCAGCTTTGATCTTCAAAAATTTAAATACAATGTCAGCCGTTATCTTCTGTCTTCTTAATTCCTGTTCTTTTATTGCTCTCTCTCTCTCTCTTTAATAATATTTTCTTTTTCCATGTTCTCTCACACTCAGGAACCCCTTGCATCTTAGTGGGTTTATTGACCTGCCTGGTGTAAAATAATTATTTATATATATATATATATATATATATATATATGATGATTATGATGGACTCTCCAGTCATTTTTGATGTATGAGTGTCTTTCAGTTCAGTTTCATATGCGACAACAATCTTGCATGGAATTTGCAAATAAATCCACATGAAGGGCATACTGAAGGGTTGACCATCATATGGGTTGATGTATTAGCCAGAGATTTAGTGTTAATTCTTAATTCTTTCATATGGTTGAGACGATTCTTTTTCAAGGTTAGTTATACCTCGGTAGCAGGTTTTTCTCCAGTTTGCTCGGTTTTCAACAGCAAGTTTGAACTCCTCTATAGTAATGTTTGCAGCAATTGTATTTAAGTTTGTCCTTGAAGTGTAACCAACGACAGCCTACATTACGCTTACCATGGAAAAGTTGGCTATACATAGCTCTCTATATATATTACATGATGTTTTATCAAAGAGTAATAAGTAATAATTAACTGGTTAATTTTTTCCGGCCTCTTCCTTCCCAGTCAACTTTGATCTTCAAAACATTAAATGAAATGTCAGTCATTATCTTCTGTCTTCTTAATTCTTGTTCTTTTATTGTTCTCTCTCCTTAAAGTTTCTTTTTTCTCATATTCTTTATCACTCAGTAACACCTTACATCTTAGTGGCTTTGTTGCATTGATAAGGATGGAATGATAAAAAAAATAAATATCACTCATGCACAATACAGACATAATTCATATACATGCTTGTAAAATCCTATGCAGACAATATGTGATGGACAGAGAATCAGATTTAATTGGGATATCCCATTAAAAAGGTTAAAGCAGGTAGACATATTGTTACAGAAAGCGAAGGCCAGAGCCAGAATAGTCAGCAATTCGACATAGCGCCTTGTGGTCATGGTATCTTGACAGTGATAGATTGCTTTTGTCTGGATTTTGGATGTAATTCCAAAACGATGTGAACTCAACAGAGGGCCACAAGAATTCTGAAGCATTGATATGCCTCTCACACCCTGGTTGAGAGATCAGCTAAGACCACCTGTTGGGGGATGCTGAGCCAATGTGAAATACGTGTTCCTTTGACCTCATTCCTCCAACTGCCTCTTAGAATCCAAGCTGCCACCATTCTTTCCTAATAAAACAAATGAGAAAAAGAAATGGTCCTTTTCATTGATACCATTTTATGTAGTAGTGTGGGGACCCAGAGATGACACAGAACACAACAATATATGTGTGTGTGCATATATCAGTCAGGTTTTGATCCTGGCTTGAAGCAATTAGATGTCTAGCCACACTAATGTGCTGTGATACAGTGAAACAGTCTGTCTGTGGATGACGATATTAGCTAAAAAAAAAAAAAAAAATTCAGTCAAGCACTGTAGGGAAAAAGCACAAATTTGTAAACAGTGACTACTACTGCTGATAATGCAATACTCTCCCAACGGATTGAGTTCTCTAGGTCACTGGTGTGATTGTTTAAAAAATAAATATGCAAAAATTTGCCTTTCTCTCTACCGGACGCCAATAGCCTAGGGGTTATAATCTCCGACTGATGCCAAATCGATCAGGTTTCAATCCTGGCTTGAAGTGATCAGATGTCTAGCCACACTGATGAGATGGGATACAGTGAAACAATCTGTCTGTAGGTGATGATGATATGTATATATATATATATATATATATATATATATATATATATATATGCCATATGCAGAGTCAAAGGCATATGGAGTGTGATGGACAGCTCTTTAATAATATGGATTTGATTTTAGTTTAGCATTTAGACACTTTAAAACAATTTCAATCAAAATGTACTAAACAGATTTTTCACCTTATGCTACCAATAATAATGGATCCATTTCCTTTCCTGAATTTCAAATTGACTTAACAGTGTTATAATTTTTTTAATGCAAATATTAGAAAAAAATCCTTATACCTGATTTAGAGTCATTGCCTTTCAGGAGTTGTGTAGTATCTCCCGTTTCTGAACTACTTATATCTCCAGGAGATGCCTCCAGGTTTTTAGCTGTAGCATCAAACACTGCCTCTTCAGGTGTTGTCGGAGAGTTAGAATCAGAATGTTGCCTTGCGAGATGGTGCTGACCACGATGAGTTAAGCGTTCTGGAAACAGTTTGTCCAAGTCTGAGGCAAAACGCTGGAAGGAATCTTCATAAACCATTGGCCCCACTGTTTGGTTTGTGGAACCATAAGATGCCGATTCTTTTGTAGCAGATTCTACCTTCAAGGTTGTGACTGGTTGTTTTTCTTCAGAGAATTTGTCTTCACGTTGTTTTCGGCGGTCATAACTCATGGCCAGGGCAAAATAGGAATAACAAACAGCTGTGTAAGTGAGCATGAAGGTAGTAGTGACCACTGGTGCAAGAGTATTGATGTCCCCAACTACAATAAATAGAAGGGTCACAAGAGTAACCACTATCAGAGCATTGACCGGTACCTTATTGGCTCCCTTCTGCAAAGAGAATAAAAATCGGGTTAGCAAGACTGAGTTCTATTAAGAAAATTTGTCTTGAATATAGAAATATAAGCCCAAAAACAGACAGATACAGCAAACAAACAAACAGACAGATACAGCAAACAAACAAACAGACAGATACAGCAAACAAACAAACAGACAGATACAGCAAACAAACAAACAGACAGATACAGCAAACAAACAAACAGACAGATACAGCAAACAAACAAACAGACAGATACAGCAAACAAACAAACAGACAGATACAGCAAACAAACAAACAGACAGATACAGCAAACAAACAAACAGACAGATACAGCAAACAAACAAACAGACAGATACAGCAAACAAACAAACAGACAGATACAGCAAACAAACAAACAGACAGATACAGCAAACAAACAAACAGACAGATACAGCAAACAAACAAACAGACAGATACAGCAAACAAACAAACAGACAGATACAGCAAACAAACAAACAGACAGATACAGCAAACAAACAAACAGACAGATACAGCAAACAAACAAACAGACAGACAGATACAGCAAACAGACAGATACAGCAAACAGACAGATACAGCAAACAAACAGACACAGCAAACAAACAAACAGACAGACACAGCAAACAAACAAACAGACAGACACAGCAAATAAACAAACAGACAGACAGACACAGCAAACAAACAAACAGACAGACACAGCAAACAAACAAACATAAGGAAAAGAAAAAACAGAAAACTCAAAGAAACAAAAACTAAAAAATTCATAAAGAAATAAAAACAGGAAAAACCCAGGTGCTGGAGGAACAAATAAAACAAAATCACAAAAAAAAAAGACAAATATCAAGAAACACGGAACAAAGGAAGACACTGGGCAAACCAAAAACTCGAAACAAAAAACACTAAGCAAAAAGTCAGCACTTGTCATCAACTGAAAACTGACAAGAAAATTTACAAGTGATAATGATACATTCAAATGTATCGAAAGTCCTTGAAAGAAATTGATCTTGACCTCCTGATTTCTATGGTAATGTCTGTGTCTCTGGTAGTGAAAGCTGAAATTCAATGATAGTGATTTTTTTTTAATCCTCTGATCACTCCATGAATATAAACTCAAATGTCATTCAACTGAAACCTAATTCATAAATACTGAAGTGATGGTATTATGATAGAAGACTTTATTAGTACATGTGTTGCTGATCTTTTTTCAACTCACAGCTTCCTCATCCTCAACTTATGAATACAACACAAAATAACTCTCATTAATTACATCAAGAAAATCATCACAGAGAACTTTAATGGTTTATCCAATAATATGCATTATCTTAATTAAAAAAAACATTATCAATTTTCAAAAAATTCACAAAAATTATTTGCAAAAAATTAATTTTTACTTGTCTTGTGGCTTTTTTATACGGAACTTAAATTTTACAGTTCTTTAGATGCTAAAAAAAGCAATAAAATTGTATATGGGAAATTACTGCTTATGAACATTTAAAGTTTCTCAAAAGCTTTGATGTTGATTTTTATGTGTTGCTAGTGAGTGGCAAGAATTATGGTTTAACCAGTCGAATAAAATCCAGATGAGAATAAAAAAAGAGGAGCTTAATGAGCTCCACAGATTTAATATTTTTCCAAGAAACAAAGTTCCTATTGACATTATTTACATGCCTCATCTTTGTTGTTGTTATCACATTGTTTTGGCCATTTTGAGTACCACTGGTTTTCATCAGGTGTATGTCAATTCAGGTAACCTACAGGGAATTTCAAAGTTAACCATTTATTTAATCTATGTTCCATTGCAGATGTCTAGGGACATCTGATGAAGGCCTGGAGGAGAGCACAGTGGCTGAAATGTTATAAGAACAACAAAAATGAGGACAATAGTTAGCATGTAAATAATGATACCCCTTCATCCCAGAAACACAGACAGAAGCAAAGTCTTACCTTAAGAATCCTAAAAAAAAGCCTATGAATACAAATATGCAGATAATAGAACCATTTCTGCCCTCTATCAGCATGGCTGATGCTGACCCCCAGAAGAGCAACTCATTGCACCTTCTCAATATCACATTTTCCATTGACATAAAGTGGAAAATATTATATTAAATATTATTGAATTATATTGAATCAGTTGCTATGTCTGCAGCTAAGAAAGTTGGTTCACTGTGTTATGCCAAACACTTTTTCTCACCAGAATTCATCATGCATGTTTATAAATTAACCATTTGTAACTGCATTGAATATGGCTGCCACATCTAGTCTGGTGCTCTTTTGAGATTCTTGAAAAATCCGAAGAATCTGCAACAGTCCTGACCAATAAGCATGCTTGAACAGAACTCTATATCCTGTTAAATACATATTCAAATAGTCTTCTTTTTCCTCTACCAATACACTATAGGAGACCTTACTTATTAATCAAATCTTATACAAATAGATATATTATCCTAGAAGGTACTTACTCCTTGTCCAAGACGTTTGATGATTGGAATCACATTCTCATTGGCTATGGACTGTAAGATCCTGGGAGGACCATACAAGCTTCCCATGCAAGATGATACAGATGATATATAAAGGCCTGCTAGAAAGAGCACTCCAATAACAGCAACCTGCAAGTGGTCAGTGTTAGATTGACAAAGAGAATGAATATTAAGAAAGAAGAAAAAGGTTTTGTTGATGAAAGAAGAAACAATACAAATTCTTATAAATATAGTGATTTCTTAAATTTTTGTAGTAATTATTTTCTAATATGCTATGTCTCTTTCCTTTTCTCTTTCTACGTTTAGGTCCCCCTCCCCATGATGATAAATTCTTGCAATTTGCATGGAAAAAAATATTTAAGTTTTATATCATAGTAGATGATATCAAATATATTATCTGCTATGATATAAAATGTAAAAATTTCTTTCATATTTTGTGATGTGTGTTTCTACGACTGTGGAGTAATGGAGAGATATGGCATTAGAAAATCATGACAGTTCAGATTTCTTTTTCCTATTATCTGTGAATTGCCATGAATTCTTGGGAAAGTTAATGGAATGGTGTCATGTTGCCCTCTTTCTGTTATAATATTCAGTTATGTGCCAGGCGTGATACATGCTTAGGCGATCATGTATCTTTCGATACATGACTGACGAGGCAGATTTTTTCCCCCGCAGTAGGTTGCCATTTCTTTCTACAGTAGAACTCATTGCCATCCAAGGCTATAGAACCCGGTCTGTTCTGCTATTTATCCATATTTGGGGGGGGGGAAGAGAATTCAGAACTTTCTCAAGAGTATTTAACACATAAGTGAATGTAATGGATTTGACTGGAATTTGAACTTGGCTCTCTAATTCCTCAGTCTGAGCCACTATCCATTACTCCAGTCGTAGAAACACACATCACGAAATATGAAAGAAATTTTTACATTTTATATCATAGCAGATAATATATTTGATATTATCTACTATGATATAAAACTTAAATATTTTATTTCCATGTAAATTGCAAGAATTTATCATCATGGGGGGACCTAAATGTAAAAAGAGAAAAGGAACAATTGACATTTTTTTTTAAAAATTTACCTCCAAGCAAGGTGATAATGGCACTAAGATGCAAGGGGCTACTGGGAGTAAAAGAGAATGAGAAGACTTTAGAGTGAAACCCAATTCTAGACAGGAAACAAGGGATAAACTTCTACTCCTGTTCAAGAAACTGGGGAGGAGCGTGAACTGGAGAATAGGCAACCCTGTCTAGATTATGCAAAAAGACAGAAAAAAAACGTGTTCATTGGTGTGCACAGCAAATTATATGATAACATCGTAATTCATCTTGAAGGAAGAGAACATATTAGGAAACAGGACACGGAAATATTTTTTAATTGTATTAAAATACCTGCTGTCATTTTGCATAAACATCTTTTATAAAAATCAAACAGGCTCATGTTATGATGGCAGACATTTTGATAAAAAAAAAAAAAAGAAAACAAAAGTATATCTGTGTCGATCTGGTGTCCTGTCTTAATACATTCTCTTCCTGCAAGGTGAATTATTATCATAAACAGATAGCCAAGTAATAACACCTAATCTGAATGACATCCAAGACACTTTTGGACATGAAAAACCTTGGAAGAAGACAATATAAACAACCAAATAGACTACCTAATAATCAGAAAAATATTTAGAAATGTAGTACAACATTCTAAAATATACCCAAGCATTGACTGTGGTAGCAATTACCACCCAATCATATAAAAACTAAGGATGAAATTTTAAAAAATTAAAGTAACCTAAACAAATGCTTCAACTACAACATGACAAACATCAGAATGACTCAATTTGCAAATAAATACATGCAGTCATAGTTAAGAAGCTTGAAAGACGTCAGTAACTCAACATGGAACACCTTAATGGAAACACTAGTGATAACAGACAATTCATGGCTTTTATCACTAGTTCTTCTGTTAAAGTGTTCCACATTGAGTTACTGACCATTTCTTGGGACATGGAATATTAGAACACTAAACCAATTTGGTCAATTAGAAAACAAAGCAGGAAATGAACAAGTTAATATTTTAGGCAAATGTGAAATGAGGTAGGCAAACGGTGGAGGTTTTGTTAGTGAAAAATACAAGATCATATATGCAGGTGGAGAGAAAATGAAAGACGAGTACAACAGATATTAGTCATGAAGAAATGTGTTCTGGGATTCTTTCAACTATCTGGAAGAATTATTGTCATTAAACAGAAAAGAAAGCCTTTCAGCATGTCATAGTTGTTTATGCACCAACAGCACAAAGTACAGAAAAAGAAATTAGAAAGTTTTAGTGTACACTAGACAGTGCAAAGTCTCAATGCAAATCACAAGAAATTACCATCATCATGGGAGACCTGAATGCCAAAGTAGGCAAGGAGAGAGATTGTGAAATACTTGGCAAATCCAGACTAGGAATTCATAATGAACACAGAGAAAATGGGTCCAATGGTGCATGGTGAATGATCAGATAGTAGCCAGCACCTGGTTTCAAGAATACCCAAGATATATATAGACATGGAGAAGCCCAGGAAGAGAAATGAAACCCCAAATCAACTATATAACTATCAATAAGAGATTCAGGAATGCAGTTTTACACTACAAAATGTACCCAAATGCCAACTGTGAGAGAAACCACCTTCCAGTGATATGTAAACTTAGAATGAAACTACAGAAATTGAAGAGGGCTAAGGTAAAACCCAAATTACAATACAACAGTCTCATGAATGTCCAAAATGTGAAGGGGAAATATATGGACAGTTTTAAAACAGATACACTGGACAAAATGAGATTGGAAACTCGAAGTGGGATACATTAAGTAAAGCTTCAGTAACATCAGTAATCAAGATCATCCCAAAGAAATACAAAGAAAAAAAATGAGTGGATAGCTGATGAAATTCTTGACATGATGAAAAGTAGACAAAATGCAATGCCACAGCACAGAATATAGGATTCTGCATAAAGAAATTAGGAACAAATGCAGACAAGCTAAAGAGGAGTGGCTCAATGAAAAATATACAGAAATAGAAAGAATGAGTATTCCAAAGATAAAGTAGATATGCATAAAGGAATAGGAGAACAAACAGGACAAACGACAGGCTCATCAACAGGAAGTATACAATCAAAGGACAGAGCACTGATATTAGAGAAAGAAAAAATACTCCAGAAATGGAATGAATACATCAGAGAACTCTTCCATAACCAGCAAAACACAGAATTATCAAAAGACGAAAAATATTAAAATCTGAAATTGAATCAGCACTGACCAAACTGAACAGAAACAAAGCAGCAGGGCCAGGAGGAATTATAATAGAGGCACTGGCAGACTTAGATGATCTCAGCATTGACGAAATCACAGACATAATAAAGGAAATATACAATAGTGGTGATATACCAAAAAACATAAGTAGAACAATTTTTATAGCACTACCGAAGAATCCAAGTTCAAACAAATGGGAACTACATCAGACAATCAGCGCAATGATCCATGTAACAAAACCTATCACCTGGATTCTAATGAATAAAGTACACAGGAGAATAAGACCACAAATAGGACAAGAACAGTGCAGGTTAATCAAAGACAGAATGATGTCAGACAGAATAATACAAGTGCAGAATGAGAGGTACCTGTGTTTTATAGATTATGCAAAAGCATTTGATAAAGTACATCAGAAAGAATTGTTGGAACTGCTAAGTAACCTAAACATATTTGGGAAGCATACTAGAATAATCCAGAATCTATATTGGCAGCAAAATCCTGCATACAGATAGAAAATGAGTTCAGTAAATATACAAAAATAGAAAGATGTGTAAGACAAGGATGTGTCTTCTCACCAGACTTATTCAACCTATAGAGTGAGGCAATTCTAAGAGAATTAGAAGTCCTACCAGAATTTCTTATTGGTGACCACAATCTTAACAACACAAGATATGTAGTATTGATATCAGACAGATATGAAACTCCAAGAACTTCTACAGAATGTAGTGAAGGAAAAGTGAAAAGAAAGGACTAGATATGAATTGCAAGATGACAAAATACATGGTTGTTAGCAAAATCAACAGCTCAACAAGGAAATTAGAAATTAGAGATGCCAAAATCAAAGTACAACAATTTAAATGTGTGTGAAGTTTTTTAACAGAAGATGGAAAGTGTGACACTAAAATCCAACGGTACATTGGGATAGCCAAAGATATTAAAAAACAGAAAAATTTCATTAGAAACCAAGAAAAAAGTACTGGACTATTATGTAATATTAGTTCTATAGGGTAGTGAATGCTGAACATGCTGGAGAAATGAAGCAACAGAAATGTTGATCTACAGAAGGATGTTGAGAATAATATGGACCAAACATATGAGCAATGATGACATTTCAGAGAAAATGGAAACAAAAAGGACACTTATACTTAACATCAGGAAGAAGCAGTTGAAATTTCTGGGGCACATAATGAGGGAAAAAGGCTTGGAAAGTTTGATACGTATGGTACAGATTGAAGGCAAGAGAGACAGAGGAAAACAACACACAACCTATCTGATAAGCTTGAGCAAATGGATGGCAAAGCAAAGAGGGTGAAAAGACAAAATTTATTGAGAGCCACAAAGGACAGGATGTTGTTAACTGCTATAATCGCCAATGTCTTGAAAGGACATGGCACATAGAAGTGATAACAGCAAAAAAAGTCATTCCAAGGAAAAAGAAACAAAATAAAAAAAAATATCGATGACAAGGGATATTCTTGATCTAATGAAAGAGAGATAGCAGATAATGCCAAGAAACGGCAAGAATATATGATGTTAAAAAATATTAAAAATAAATGCAAGTAAGCGAAAGTGGAATGACTCGACAAAAAAGACATAGCAGGCAAGCATAAAAAGATAAAAGTTAACAAAACAGGTTCCTAAAACAGGATGTGTAAAAATTTTAACAAAGAAAATAATCATAATGGACAAAATAAAGATCTTACAGAGATGGAATGAATAAAATGGAGAGAACTTCCATGACAACAGAAGAGAAAAAATATAATATATGAAAACATGGATTTTTTTTTAGATGCAAACAAAGTTCAGTGAATACACAAAAATAGAAAGAGAAGTATGACATGAGTTTTCTGACCAAATTTATTTAACCTGTCCTATGAAATGATGAACTAGAAGGCCTACCAGGATTTATTATTGATGGAAATCACCTTAACAACATAGGATCTGAAGATAATACTGTGCTCATGGCTGAGCTAAAAAGAAAACAAAAAGAACTATTGGTTTAAAAAAAAAAAAAAAAAATAGAAGCAAGAAAAAAAAATAACCATTCACAATAAGACAAGAAAATGAATAGTTGTCAGCAAAAGAGACAATCCAAAGTGTGAGCTACATAGTGGGGACCTCAAAATCAAGCAGGTACAGAAATTTAAGTATCTGGATAGTAACAGATGATGGAAAGTGTGATATGGAAATGTGAAGGTGCATAGGAATAGCAAAAGATGCCTTTCAGAAAGTATGCAAAGTATTAAGAGATAGGAAAATGTTCTCTGAGAAAAAAAAGAAAAGAGTGCCGAACTGTGATGCAATATCTAACCTCCTTTGTGGTCGTGAATGCTGAACAATCTCTTCAGAGATAAAGCGGTTTGAAGCAGCAGAAATGTGGTTCTCCCAATAAATGCTGAGAATACAATAGACAGAATATGTGAGCAACAAGGAAGTTTGAAGAAGAACCAAAACTACAAGGAAACCAGTTAACAATCAAAAAAGGCATCTGAAATTTCTGGAACACATACGGAAAGAATTCTTGAAGAATTTAATATTCAACAAGACACATTGAAGGCAAGAAAAGCAGGCGGAAAGAGCAAGTAACGTAGTTAATGTGTTTCAGTGAATGGATGGCTGTACAAGGACAAGAGGGATGATAAAGAAACAAAAATTACTTAAAGCAAGAAAAAACAAGTTGTGCACAGTTATTATCACTCACATTCTGAAAGGACATGGCACAAAAGTAAAATGGCTGAATATTTTCTGTTCATCTTCATATACTGACTAAATTATTAATTAATGTATTTTTAATCTAAATGTAATTATCAGGTCTATTAAAGTAAGAAAAGAAAGAAAGAAAAAGAGATGAAGTTACCTTTTCAGCAATCATATAGTTGTTCTGAAGAGAAAATCGTGTACAAGTAGCACCCAAAACTGTGGCCATGGAAACATAGAGGAAAGTTCTAGTAGAAAGAAAAAAGTATTTGGGAGTGGAGAGAAAAGCAAGAATGTCACTTATAATATCCCTGCAAATCAGTTTTTTTTTTTATAACTTTAATCTGTTATAATTATTTAATATCTAACTTTTTGTGAAAGCCTACTTAAAAACAAAACTATTATTTTTAACACTTATTTACATTGTTTACAGACTATTGTTCTCATCTTTGTTGTTAATATCACAATATTTCAGCCATTGTGAAACCGCCTTCTTGGTGTCTATCAATCTGAACAATCTTCAGGGAATTTCAAAGTGAACCCTTTATTAAATCTACTGGAGGTGAGATTATTCTCATTCAACTGTCTATGTCAAGGAATAACTAGTCTTGTTCTTATTTAGTACTGCTCAGTTATTGCTCACTTCATTATTTCAATAAAGGTTATCTAGATTGACAAGTACCTAAGGAAGGCATAACAGTTAAAACATTGGGAAAATAAAGATTGTGACAAAAGTTCATATGTAAATAACAATAACTCTTCAGCCTAGAAATTCAGAAATAAATTTTTACTCTTAGCGTCCCACTTCTCTTCTCTACTCCAAATTCACTAATGTAATATGTAATCACTTTTTATCTACTAAATATTTGTAAACAGTGATATCCCAAGTAGGATTTATTAAACATACAGAAGAAATATATCAATATCTTTCCAAAAAGCATTTATGTGAAGGTGAATGCGACAAAGCAAGAATTTAAACATGAGTCTATACATATGCCTTGTTGCTGGCTACCATCATTAATTTTGAACTAATATTTATTCCATCTTAATTGTAGTTGCTTTACATTACAACCACTCGGCCATTATTCAATGTCCATTAGCAAACACTGTAGCTCACTAATAAAGAAAAGACTCTTGACAAGAATTGAACTCGCATGCCTTTTTCCATGGGAAGCCAACTTTATTGTGATTGTTGCAGAAGATCATATCAAATAACAATTCTAGAATGTGTCTTGATAGTTGTGATAAAAAGCAGCTATTTCAGGAAGCAAATGCTTTATCTAATAAGAAAAATTAGAGATAATATTATCAGTAATATGACTAGTGTACATAACAAAACAAATTAAATATAATGGCACTGAGCATTTAATGGAAAATAAATCTATATCATTATTTTTTATCTTCTGCAACCATTAGCTCTTGTAGTTCAAGTAATAGAGCAGCTAATATAAAATAAACTTCATAATGTAAAAAGAATGTGAAGTCTTACAAAGAGACTATTCTTTATTTCTAATTTATACTGTATTCCCTTCATCTTAATTTCAGTTGCTTTTTATAACCATTAGTAAACAATAAAGATCAGAAATAAAAGAATAATTTATCTGTACTTTTCACTAATGACCATAAACTGCCAACCAGAATAATTGCAATGTAAAGCACCTAAAATAAGATGAAAGACATTCTCATACAAAATTAATAATAGTCATTTACTTGTTTCTTTCAATTTTAACTGCTTAAAAATTACCAGTTACTTTCAATTCTCTAAGTTCATTAAGAATATTATCAAAAGCTATCTTAAAGAATTTTTTTTTACCTTTATTTCAATATATGTTTATTTCATAACATTGAAATGCTTGGAAAGAGAGAGGAAATATCTTGGTCTTTTTTACTCTCCAAGGTTCAATAGAGACATTAGTATATCCACAACACACTAAGCCCCTTAACTAGATGAAAAGAAGAATGGGGACAACACAAAGAGATAAATTTCCAAAAACAAGTTAAACATAAAAGCATTTTATATGCAAAACATGGGTGTACACATAGTCATATTAAACATACAGCTATATAAATAAGAATCTGTCCCACACAGCAAAAGTTAAGCCCATATAAGTTAGTAAACAGCATGTGAAAAGGGTGAATATAAAGGTAAGAATTGTAATGTTGCCAATAGGGAAACTGTACAGCCCTGTGGTATCTTTGCAGTTACTTTTGAAAATGCATGACTTATGTCTTTACCCTGAGAAATTAAACAGTAACTGACTACAGTAACCAACAGGCTGTCATGTGTTTCTCAAGGGCCCCTTGGGACATAAATTATTCCTGTCAAAAGGGAAATAATTGCCTTCTGTATCTCTACAATCAAATTGAAAAGATACTCACGAAACTCCTAGTGCAGATAAAGTTCCAGTAGGTATATTGTTAAAGGGATCGTGCAGGTCTCCACTCATGTTGATACCAGAGAGGATACCAGTCACAGTGGAGAAGAATAAACCCATGATGGTGAAGAAGGATTCCCCCTCCACAAAGTCAGGATAGCTGTTGTTGTTTAGATTAACAGCCAAGTAACCCAGTACCCCATTTTCTGAAAAAGCACAAATTGGAAAATTTGGAAGAAGACGGACACATTGCAAAGTTAATTTGGAAAACTACTGTAACATAGAAACTAACCTGGATCTGTGTGGACAAAAGATCCGACTAAAAAGTCCATCACTGAGAAGAAGAGAACCATTAAGAGAACTAACTGAAGTCGGATCACCCACTTGACACCAGCCACATTGATACCTGTCAAAATAAAATCATGAAAGTATTTAATGCAATATTTTTTTTTAACAATTACACAGTTGCAACCCTGAATCATATGGAGTAAGTTTAAGGCTTAAGCATATATAAATAATTCAGTTTATACTACTTGATGATGCTTAGAAAATAAATCTATCAAAACAATGTCACTAAAAATTTAAAAATGCTTTAAAAAAGAATGTTAAACAGATTTTAATTCTGTCTATATTTCTGAGATGAGGTATTGTAACTATTTACGCTATTTACATTGTTTGCACTGTTGTCCTCATCTTTACTGTCATATTCACAAGGCTTCAGCCATTTTACACTCTGGCCTTTCCTTCAGGTGATATACATTGAAATTTCAAACCAAACCCTTTATTTCATCTACCCTGGTGGACAAAATAAAGATGAGGACAATAGTCTGTGTGTAAATAAATAAAATAAACTAGAATCCTAGACCCAGAACTTCGGTCCGGCCATGCAGACATAATATTCTTTCAAAGGAGCAAAGGTCCTCTAACACTCAACTTCAATATCTGACTAGAAGAAAACCTGTGACCAAAGGGGATATTATAGCTAACATCTCACCTTACTCAGGTATAGCATATAAAGAAGCCGATTTAGAAAGTGTAGTCAATAAAGCTACTTTCCATCTTAAAACTTTTAGCACAAAGCTGAGAGATATAGATTTATTTCCTGCAATCAATATGGGAAGGCTTGTAAAAATTGTTGAAAAACCTTCCAAAATCTGTGTTTGCAAGTCAATTGAAAGTGCTGAAAATCTTTTTGTTTGATTCACTCCCAAAAGTTTGGATCAGATGATCAAACATCAGAAATTTTTTAAAATCCCATCTTGGATTTTTTTCATTCCTACATGAGTGTATGTGTGTGTGTGTATATATATATATATATATATATATATATATATATATATATATATATATATATATCTCAATTATGTGGTGCGGGTTCAATTTATATTATGCAAATCATTCATACGAAAAGCAGATAATAAAGTTAATGATATGGCAAGAATCACTCTCGCAAGCAATTTTTAATAATAAAATACATTAACCTCGAATCCGTTAATGAATGGTATGATCCATCCTTGTTTATAAATTCCAGTTTGAAAAAAAAAAAAAGAGCTGATAAAACCGGAATTTATAAACAAGGATCATACCATTCATAATGTTAATGTATTTTATTATTAAAAATTGTTTGCGAGAGTGATTCTTGCCATATCATTAACTTCATTATCTGCTTTTCATATGAATGATTTGCGTTATATATATATATATATATATATATATATATATACACACACACATAGGGTGAGGCAAATGTTGTGCACCATAAAATGTAATTAATTAATCATGTTTTAAATGTCTAATAAGTTTTGATATTATCTTATTTTGTACAAACAATTTTGACAAAGTAAGAAGTTTGAAAAACTCACAAAGGATGAACAAGTTACCTTGGTGTTAATGTATGGGGCACCAGGAAACTCTCTGACATATTAATGAATCATACAGACACAGAATTGAAATATGTTTTGAAAAGAAAAAAAGAAAGAGGACATTTTGAACAACACATATAACAATTAAATAACTAGTAAATAAAATTTTCATTATGCTTTTAATAAATTATCCCTATGGTGTGCTACTTTTACCCCATCCTGTATATTAAGTTTCAGTGTATTAGCTTTTTTTCAAACTGTTAATCATGACAGATAATGTGTTCTCTCCTCGAAACCATAATTTAGGTCTGCTAAGTTGCAGTATAAAACACAGTTGAACTCTCTGGGTGTTAAGCAAATACAAATGTGCCTACAGCAGAGAGTATTTCTGGAAAATAATGATTCTTTGTAATTAAAATACTCAGTATTTAATATCAAGGGCTAGAGCATTAATAATAAATCAAATGCTTACTTATCTCTTCTTGGAGTTTGCAAATTCTGAAATCCATGCATCACGAGGCAAATCAAATTTTTTTTTATGTGAAATGAAACAGAAAATACTTCTGTCTCTTGATAAGAGAATTTCAGAATCTGTGAAACTCAAAGACAGTCATGAAAGATTTTTTTTTAATTTGAATATTTCCTGCCAATATCCAGTGTCATCAAAATATAATTTATGAATAAAATAGAAATAAAATTATTTTTTCCAATGATGCCAGATTATTGATGAAATATATCAAGTTAAAGATTTTTATGGACTTTCTCCTATTTGGGGTATTGAATTGGGCAAAGAAATTTTCAGCACCTTCTTATATATAAAATAGAATTTTTATTTATTAATCTAACATTTTATCACATTAATTATTTTTTTCAAGTGGATACTCATATTTAAGTAGATGCTCCATTTATTTATTAAACAGTATATTTATTTATTTTTATATTATATTATTTGAGAAATTCTATTAAAGATTAAATATACGGGGATTGGATATTTTAATACGATTTAATAAAATTTCTATATCTTTAATAAGAATTCTTGAATATTCAGGTTGGTAGATGAAAATAAATACCATTATTTGGAGTGTTATCCACATCTTCATCGCCATATTCACAATGTTTCAGCTATTGTACATGGGGGTAAATTGTTCTAGTTCCACATATCCTGCCTATTCTGGATGTCTCAGCTGTGTATTGAACTCAACTCTTTGGGTCTCGTCACTGGATTTAACCAAGACCTTTATCCAATGGCTCTGTGGATAAAGGCATTGGTTAGATCCAGGGACCAGACTAATTGTGGGTTCAATACTAACATTGGTGAACCAAAACTTGGAGAGTTGAATTAAAGGGAAATAACTGAGACATCTGGAAGAGGTATGGAACACTCTACCCCAGTGAATGAAATAAAGGGTTTGGTTTGATATTCCAATTACCTGAAGAAGGCCGGAGCGTTATGAATATTGCAGTGAAGATAAGGATAACAGTCCGAATAATGTAAATAATATAAGTAATCATAATAGTACCACATCTCAGAGATATAGACATTTATTGAAAATAAATATACTGTTTAATAAATAAATGGTGCAAATACTCAAATATGAGTATCCACTAAAGATAACATTTAAAGTGATATATATATATATATATATATATATATATATATATATATGTGTGTGTGTGTGTGTGTGTGTGTGTGTGCGCAGGTATGCAGAAAAATAGGAAAGAACATGTTAGGTAAATAATCCATAGTTCTTTAGTATTTTTGTTTTTATTTTTAAAAAGACAGTGCTCCATACAGAAGTAGAGCTATATTATATATTTTTAAAAAGAAATATGATTCCTTTGCTACATAAGAGTTCTCATGTTTCAAAAGCGAGAGCCGAAACCCTCAATATAATTATTGAAATTAAGTTGAATTAAGGTGTTGAGCCCTGCTTCATTCTCAAGCGAAAATTTAGAGCGGGACTCAACACCTTAATTCAACTTAATTTCAATAATTATATTGAGGGTTTCGGCTCTCGCTTTTGAAACATGAGAACTCTTATGTAGCGAAGGAATCATATTTAAAAAAAAAAATTATAATATATATATATATATGTGTGTGTGTGGCTTGTTAAATGAGTATGATCATTGTTGATAAGTTTGATCAACATTTTTGGTTCTTGTGAGAACAACGATTGCTCTTGGATCCAGAAAATTTGGCAAACTAATTTGTTCTGTTATAAGGCCTGGCTTTTTTAAGTTCTGTATACCCTGTTCAGCTTGCTTGCATGTTTCCTGTGATCAGTGAGATCAGAGTGGTTTCTACAGGTTTTCTGATACACCCTGCATTTTATTGCCAGCATGGTACTGATCATAATTTGCAAAAGGTCTACCAACATGACTGCATTGGAGAGGCTACATTCATCACATGTAAATTGCTGGATTAATGTTTTCCCCCTTTCCTAGCTGCACACTTTACATTTGCCTAATTCATTGTATGTTCTTGGGAGATCATAGTACCTTCATGAACTGTATGCCTCCACTTATTTCAATCATAAACAGCAATTTTGCATTCAGGATCTTGTGTAAAAATTTCAGTTAGAGTATATCTGTAAAAGGACAATATGAATAAGTTTTCATTTTTGTCTTTATTCATTCAGGATCTTATAAACTGCAGGCTGCAAGAGGCTTCTTTAAACAGTTTTACAAGTGCTTCCTTGGTTTATGCTGGGGTCAAGTGTCTTAGAGTATTTGCTTGGATATTCTGCTATCATCAAGATGAATGCCTGCAGTAATGAACGTGCACTTCAATGCTAATTACATTAGCCTTTTCAAGGACCACAGTATCTGATGCATGGTATATCAAAGTGGTTACTAAAAATTGATCTTAAGCACTGTTGGTGAAATCTCTCCAGGCTCCATCTTTTTTTTTTTTTTTAGAGTGGTAAAAACATCAGTTGCCTTCTTCACACAAACAGATATTTCAACATCAAGAGTGCAACATCTGTTTATTGTGCACTCAAGGCATATGAATTTGTCTACCACCTTTAGTTTGTGATCATCCATAAGTATTGATGGCTTGATGTAATGTGAGCTCAGAGCAGGTTGGAACATGACCGCCGTCTTGTCCAGGCCGATAAAACTGAAAGCTTTACAAGAATGAGAAAGAGCCTGTAGGGATTTTTGTAGGTGAAACAAGTAAATGCTTATATAAAAATTGGATATCTTCAGATTCTGAATTTAGGTTTAAAAGCATTGACTGGGAAAAGCTAAAATGTAGGAATATCCCAAGGGGTAGCACTTACCTAAAAGTAACAGCACAACAGCAGTGGCTATACCTCGAGCAATCCAGGCATTTGAACTACCCAATAAGCCCAAGATAGATTCCCCAAAACCCATCACAGATAAGGAACAACCAGCAGCCTACAAAATTAAGAAAAAAGATTTGGATTAAATGCAATAAAAACTGGTACAGAAATTTATTCAAGTTTGTGTTGGGTTCATTCAAAGAAATCTCAACACAAAGTCTTACTTTCTGTTTTCTTCATTAGATTGTAAAATGGATGGTTTTGTAAAAAAAAAACAAAAAAAAAAAACAATGACAAGAAACATATTCCGAAACAACTAATCAATAACATGCCTATACTATACTACACACCTTCAAACATGTTACGATTCTGAGTGGATGGGAGAACAAATGGAAATGACAGTAAACTGCTGGTGGGGGTGTAAAGGAAAGAAGACAAAAATTGTTAAGATAAAATTCTTTGTATTCTTGATACAGAGGATATGAGCAGAAGGTCTCTTTGTGAGCAAGTGAAACAACTTTGGGAAGGGGAGAGTCAGTAGGGCCTGGAGTTGATGCACATGTCAAGTAGGTTGATCAAGGTAACTGATGGTGACAATGACAGCTTGCCCATTCACAACGACTTAGCTCACGATGCTGTAAACAGTGTTCTTAAAAGCAGATAGGGTGGTTTATGACTCATCATTTTTTTTTCATGTTTTTACTTTAGCAGTAATGGTTGTCATTGGCTCCTTTTAAATTGTATTTTATTTTTGAGGGGGATGTGTTTTGTGATCCAGATGTGTTATGTGTTACTCAGAGTCCCTGTGCAAGAGAATGACTTTTTATTTTTATTTTTGCTTTCTTAGTGCTCACATCTGGCTAACATGTAGAGTGTATCAGAAAGAGATCTAATTTGAAGTAGAGTATAACAAAACTCATCTTTCTACCAGGATTTCTTAGCAGCTACTTAGAAGAATTGAGACAACCTGTAGAACATTCACTTACAAGAACAAACAATTTTCACTGAAGGCAAAATCTTGCTTTTATGCAACAAATGAAAAATACTCAATTATAAATTATTTTTTCAAAAGAACTTGGAACTATGTTACAATGCAAACTCCTCAGCTAAATAAAAGTTAATAGTTAATAAGTAATATTGGAAAGTTCCTAGATTGTATATAATGTAGCTGTACTATTCAATGGAAATGAATAACTAATGCTCATTGGTACCCAGCGTACTGAGTCAGTCTACCAGTAAGATTCATGCTATTTGTAGTGAAAAATAAAGTGAACTGTCACAAATTCCCAGAGCGTCCAAACGGTCACAAATCCACTCTTTCTGCAATTGGCTTTCTTTATCTCACCACATTGTCACAGAGTTCACGTGTGTTTGAAGGCAGGTATGCTAATTCATAAGCAGCACATCTAGATTGTTCCATTAATTCCAAAGACGGTACATTGAGGCTATTCCATCAACCGTTTTGTTATAAATGATGAAATGAGTATGCCTCAGTTTTTCTTTGCATCCTGGCATTGGCAGGTGCACATCCTCAGCCTTTTTGAAGGTAAAAGCATTTCTTATGCACATTATTAAGTAAGGTTTTATAATGTTATGTTCAATGACTTTATAATCTTTACAAGGGCTGATAAATTCAAGCAATGTGTCACCATCTAATTTTGCATGAAGCTTAATAACTCTACTCTCAAGCCACTCAAAATGCTTCATTAGGCTTTTGGTGAACATTCTTTAGGTTGAACATTTTATTTTGAGTTGTTTCAAAACTGGATGAGCATTGGTTCAAAATGATATGCATTCAGGGTGACCAATCACCAGCAAATTTATGAAAAAAATTTAATGAATTCATCTATGTTAACCAGTGTGGAAACTTAAATAATATCCATAAATAAGATAATAATAATGAATAATAAAAAAGAAAAGACAAATTTTCCCATGATGCTAAGAGTAAAGTAACTGGAAAGGATTTTGGTCATCTATGCAATTTATGACCCCACTTCCAGAAAGGACAGAATTTTTCTCTATTTTCCAACATCATTTAGACATGCCTACAAATAAAGTAAGTGATTTGGACATCCCAACTCAGCACAAAGCAAACTTGAGCTCAACTATTCAAACCAATGTTATCCTAACTTACCTAACTGAACCAAAGACGAAAACAGACATATCTAAGAAACATTGAGAACCTTGTTTCACTACAGTCACTATAAAAATAAATGTCTGCAGTATAAACTTAAGTTTTTGCAAGCTTCTTTGTTTATCATATGTGAAGACATATACACCTAAAGTACACACAAACATGCAACTTATTACTGAAGTAACAGTATACATTTTTAGACTGAATTCAGAAACTTTCCAATACTATCTTATATCATAAAAATACTTACTTTCCTCATCCCTTTGCTATTTCGCCATACTAAGATCTAAGCCTTTTAATCTAACTCCTCTTAACTCTGAAGGATAATGTTCACAGAATTTTTGTTCTTATCAATACATAGTCATTTACTTTCTCTTATTCAGTTTTTCTTTAATAACTCACTCTGTCCTACAATGGTTTTTATATTTGCATATTTGATTATTGGCATCAATTATTAAAGTTTATATGTCCAAGAGACAATTTCCTGATATTCTGTTTGAACCCAACAGTAATAATTTTTGGAAATATTAAAGATATCTTAAAATGACCTTTTTAAAGATAAGCAAAAATTAAATTCCCCTCCAAAATGTGTATGCGGTGATTATATATTTTAATAGAAAATATGAACCATGGATGGAACTTTAAGGCAAAACCTGAAATGACAAATGATATTCGAAATGTTGTGCTACAGTATTTGTCACAATGTTCTGTGGAGGTTTTTATTTTTATGTGGCCTTTTTTTTTAAATTATGCAAATTTATTTAAGTAAAAAATGAACAACAAGGTTTGTAAAATCTAACAAAGTTTTTTATGCAGAAGTTTTACAACAAAATTTTAAATTTTGTTCTTGATAAAGTCTTTGTATGCTTGAAATCACATACAGGCATATTTTTTAACTTAATATAAAAATAACAAAAATGACATATTTGCTGATACTAACTGACAAGTAGACCAAACAATTACACAAAGGTTATTTGATGAAACTCTGGAGTAGAGGTGCTGAATCAATCAGCTAAGTGACAAACTTTATATTTGTATTAATCACATATATATATATAAGTGAACATTGAAGTCAACACTCAGAGGTGACAAACTGTTTCATGCTAGATGCAATCATCAGGCTATAAAACAGTGTCACCTCTGAGTGTTGACTTCAATGTTCACCTTTATATTTACATACATTATATCCCTGATATTGAGTACTTTATTCAATTAATTTAGCATACCTTAAAAATATATTTCTTCATATACGTGTCTGTGTGAAAAAACAAAGGGAAAACTTATCATAGCCAACACATTTCATTGTCAGAGACTTTATCAAGGTAAACATTATTTATTTATATATATATATATATATATATATAATTATTTATTTGAATATTATAACATTAATATGTTATAAAATCACTACAAAAATAGCCATTTTGTTTCAACACTTCTGGTGTCTTATCAACTACATTCAACATCATCACTTGATAAGACACCAGAAGTGTTAAAACAAAATGGCTATTTTTGTAGTGATTTTATAACATATTTATGTTATAATATTTAAATAAATAATTATATCTGCTCTACTCTGTATCGAGCACTCTTAACAATAACAATTGGTTATTGGAATTTATTCCGTATATACCAATCCTATACTTGTATGTATGTATATATTGTAGGTCTTATGAATATATATATATAAAATTGTAGGTCTGATGAATTGGATCGTGATTACGATTCCAATGTAATAAATTATAACCATGGAATATTAGTGTTTGAGCCTTATATATATATATATATATATATATATATATATATAAATGGCTGGATATTCATTTCTGAGCACACCCATCTGCTATGGTGGTTAGACAATCCCTGCAGCAGATTTCTGCTCAGACACATTTGTATTTGTTCAGTACCGACAGAGCCTACTTATGCTGAGCAAACCTTAGTTACAATTTGTGGTGTGATCAAGAGTTTGGACAAGCCCAAGTACACTCAAGCATGATGACTTGCTTGTGTCTGTGCTAGCACAACCATCAAAGGCTTCCAAACAGTTCCATACTTTCCTTCTTTCACTCACAAAGCTTGAGTCAACCTGTGGTGTGGTTTGACCAAATATACACGGGTCTGTATATAATTGTATTAAAAAAAAATGAAGTGTTTTTGTGAAGGGGAAAGAAAGAAATGTCTCTTGAACAGGAAAAAAATTCTTTATCTTTTTGGTGAATAAAGAAATGGTGAAAAACCCCAAAATTTCTACTGTCAGCTTATCAAGTAAATGAGCACTTAAGCTGATAAGAACAGATATTACACTTTGATCATAGACCAAAGGCTGAGAGGTTATGGCAAGCAACCATGAAAAAAAGAACTATTTTTCAGATATACAGTATCAAACTATGAAGGCAGAGGCAAATGTTAAAAATTCAGTTACTATAAATAAAATAACACCATCTGCTGAATTTTTTTCAAAATTATTAAGAGAAATGTTCATAAGACAGAAATTTGCTAATAATATATTAAGAATTACATCCCACTTATTGATCAAAAGTGATTTCCCTTTACTGGACATGATAATTATAAGTATTATATAAAGGCTTACAAAACATAACTTTAGTAAGCAAAGACTTCTGAATTCTCAGCCCATACTGTACTGAACAATTTTTTTCCCATTCCATGTCAGTTTGGTTGAATAAGAGTCTTAGTATTATTAATCATGGTCAGTTCTTTATAAATTGTTTTAAGATTTTAGATAGAACACTCCACCTAGCGAGTAGATAGTAAGGGAAGTGACTTAATGCCCTTGGCACAGTAGGAACAACCGAGATGGATTAAGGCCCTTGCCTGTCCAGAGAAGAGGTTAGAGTAATACGTGCTGATACCAACGTCCATACTCACACCATGGGGAACAAAAGTATTCATAGATGGAAGTTGACCACCTCACTTCACCTTAGCTCAAAAGGCAGTAATCTTGTAGAGTGCAAAACCACATTGATTGTAAGTACCATGTTTATGTCATGTTATATTTTTTCTACATTGTTGCATTTAATAAAAAATGTAAACATATTTGGGCACCCTTCTTTTCATTTGCTTTTTCAGTACCTTGGTATCTATTCTTGTTAGGGAGCTCCTTGAGGTAGGGAGTCATTATAAAATAACAATCCAACAATAGCATAAACAATTCATTCATAGTTAATTACCCAAAATTGAAGCAATTATAATTATCCTAATTATATCAAATAATTAATTTCTTTTATTATCCCTTCTTTATTGCTAACATCAGGGATATCTTGCATAGTTATGATTAGTAAGCTAGTCTCATTAGACCACTTGTGACTGTAATGAGTTTGATCCTGTTTATTGAGGCTTTGTACACAACATCATTAAGCTTAGTAAAGACCTTTTATGCCAGCATCAGAAGTTGGGAGCATGCTTATATCAATATCTATAAAACAGAAGATGTGTATGTGTGCTATTTATCACATTTCTCAACCAATTTTGATAAAATTGTATACACATGTTGCAAAATTACTAACATAGGTTGAGACCAACTTTTCAATATCCAGCCCCCACCCCAGTTTTGGCAAAAAAATTGATAAAACCAAAAGTGGGTACAACCTTTTGTAAAAACCAAAGCAAAGTTACATGTGAACAAAATTTTCACTGGATGGGATGATGTTCTTTGCACTTAAACCTCATAACATGAGCTATGTTTGGCATTATGTAGAGTGATTGATAGTTTACCTGTTACATTAGATTCACACAAAAAATTGCAAAAAGACTGCAAAAAATTGTGTTTTTCGTACAACTCCCTGGTTTTTCATTTTTCATCCGATGCTTTCCAAATTTGCCATGCAAATTACATATGACACACAGATTGTCTTGTGTGAATGTTTGGTTTAGATTATTTCAGTTAAGTGGATGAAATCTGCAACAAACTAGGTCCAAAATCAGCTTTTGCTATTTAGCCAATAGTTTCTTCATATGATTCCATCCCGAATTGGCATTCAAACAACTATTGATGCAAAGATTGTTTGAGAAGGATTATTGACGTATTAAAAGGGAAACATTCCCAAAGGACCTCTTATTAACCCCAGCTTTACAGTAAACATGCAAAGAAGAATGGGGGGGGTATGTTCATGCACTTGCAGTTGAATCAAGCTCTGATACTTCATCCTTGTTTTTGTTTGTTTATTAAATTTGTAAACAATACTATACTATTTGAAAGTTATTATGGCCATAGGAAATTTACTGAATATCTAAAACATTGAAACAATTTAACCCCAAGCAATGACCACACAAGAATGTTTTATCAACGGAATTCCTTTATTAAGAACAATCAAAAACATGCGAAGGACATACTGTAAAAAAAAAATGAAGTGAGGTGGAGTAGCTTAGTATACCAGTGTATGATGCATGCAAGTGGGGGATGCAGACAGACATTTCTAGACAGGGGGTGTGAGTTTACAGGGAGTGCAGTTATACAATTGCAGCCATGAACACCCGGTCAATGCCAGGTACCTAGGCTAGTGTATTTTAAAACAGACTGTGACATTACCTGTGACAAGCAGTAAATGACTCCTATGCTTCCACCAATACGTCCGCCAAGCACATGAGAGATAAGAAAGTACACACCACCACCATCCATATTGCATCGTTCACACACGCCAATAGCACTGAGGGAGACGATGAGTACTACACCACAAGAAAAAAGGATGATCAGAATGGCCAGCCAAATTCCAGTGTTGCCCTAAAATGGACAAGGCAAAGGGAAAAATAAAAGCAAATGGGTTATATTGTGTTTAGTTTATCATGTCCAATCGTAAATAATTTTCAAATTAAAGATCAAAGGAAATTCATTTTTGTTTCTTTTTTAAACAATGGATACAATGACACCAGAAAAAATTTTCACCCAAATATTTTGGTTAGGAAGGTAAAGATGTCGAGAACATCTTTAGAAATAAATTGGTAGAAGAGTATGATGATATTTCAGGAAAACCAACCTTTTCTTCAAAGAAAGCATAAAAAAAAAAGTTAAAAAATTTTTTTTTTAAATTGGCAAACTTGGACCTTCATGCCTTCATGACACTGCTATTATTTTAACTACCATCACCATTCAGCAATATTTGTTTTAAAAAGTGATGATGAGAATTGGAAATAAAACCAAATATATGAATGTGAATTTTTACATTTTCTTTGTTCTTGGGAATTGACAACAAAAATAATAAACACAATTTATTAGATTGTTTATTGAAATGGGTGATAAAACATCGGCTAATCAATTTGAACTTTATAAAATGGTAAATAAGGATTTCCTTATAGTTGGTTCATATATTTTAATAAATTAAAAATTTTTATGAAATAAAAATTGTTTTCATATTTATTTCTTTATAAATTGGTAAATGATAATAATTGCACTGCATTAGTTTCAACACAAATGTATTACTTTTTAAGATGTTATAAATATAAAATTATTCTTGTAAATAAACAATCTAATAAATAGCGTTTAATATTTTTGTTGCCAATTCTGAGGAACAAGAAATGTATAAATTCATTTCATCATATTTTTACAATTGTAATCATTACTTTTTAAAACAGTAAAATTGCCAAGGAGTGAAGGTAGTTAAAATAATAGCAGTGTCAAAGGAAAAAACATCCTTTTGAACCTGTTTTTTTTTGTGAGTACAAAGCTCCAAGTTTTCAACACAAAAAAAAAAAACCGCAAAAAAACAGGAAATCCTATTTTATAGTTAAAAGCAAATATTATTCATCAGGACATTAACTGTCTAAACTTATTTTGTATTCAACATCTCTTCAAGATTTAAGCAAAAAGTTAGGAAGGAAACTCCCATCAATAATAGAAAGAGCAATAACAGTGAACTTGAGAAACCTATTTTCCTGAAAAACTGCTTTAAGAGAAAGATTTTATAAATTTCAACTGAAAGTAATGGCAACTTTTTCAGTCAATGAATGCCAAATGTTTCCTTATAAGGAAACAACTAATCTTACCATCACCTTTCTCATATCTATCTACAGCACATTGTGTACTAACATGAGATCATTCTCTCCAAATAACTTGGTTTAGAATGGCTGGGTCTGGATGTGGCCCTCTCTGGTCTGGAAATCTTTGATTTGATATTCTTTTCATGCAAGTTTCAATCTACACTTCCATGTTCACTTAGGGCAACTGTATTTGGCATAAAATTCTTGAAAATTCCACATCATGCATCTTATTTATAACTCAAATATATGAATCGTCATTTACAACTATAAATTATATTTTTTATTTTTATTGCTGTGTTTACTCAATCTTATTGTTAGCTTTTATCATAACACTCTGGGTAGACAGACTGTTACTCTAGTGGTTAAAGAGAAAGAAATTTTAAAATGGAGAAGTAGCTTCTGATGAAACTTGAATTTACATCCTAGACCTTGGAATGTCTTTCATGGACAGCATCTTAACCACTTCAGCCATAGAATCATAAAAATAGTAAAAAATTTCAAGAAATTCACTAAAAAAAATAAAATAATCACCTTTAACTAATGGTCAGTGATCCGGTTCCAGTATTACAGAAGAGAGAAGAAATTAAGTCAGTTTGGGCATAGTTTAAAGAAAAGAAACAAATTTATATAGAATCAAAAGCAATGCCATAATTTCTATTTTTATGTTTGTTGATTGTTTGCCATTTGTATTATAATGTCCAAGAAGGTAGAAATCAATGAAAGACTTTATCTAACAGTGTTTCTGCTATGTATTTCGTAATTCTTGATAAAATCCAAAGAAGACTCTGCATTATTATCAGTCCTGACGTGGCATCTTTGCTTCAGTCACTTTGCCATAGCCATAACGTACCTTCCTTATGGCTTTTTTTATAAATACTTCCATGATAATTGTTCTGATGAGGTTTCTTCCTTAGTACCTAGGCTTTATGAATTTAAGTGCAGTACTAAATTGGCAGCTAGGTCTCATTATTTTAAAGTTAAAATTGCTAGATATAACCATTAATTCTGTGCTAAGTTTCTTCTATTGCACTTCTCATTTGTGGCACTCTCTTCTGGCCTCTTATGTTCCAATCAACTGTTATCTTCAAAAATGCCATTGTCATGTCAATCGTTATTTTCTATCTTCCTAATTCCAGTCCCTGAATAATGTTCCCAACCCCATATTCTTTCCCCACTCAGTATCCCCTCTGTTCTGTAGTGGCTTTATTGCCTTACTTAAGATGAAATGATTAAAATGAATAAAAATAAAAAACATTTACTCTGGGGAAATTTATTAAGGAACCTGCAAAACAAAAACAAAGAAAAAAAAAATTAATTTGCATGGTAAATATTAGCAACATGTCTTTTCAGTATCTCAGATGTACTTTTTGGCTTATCCTGTATATATAAAATGAGGATGGGCAAATACGTTTATATCCAAATACAGTTATTTGCTGAATTTTTATTTGAATTATTTACCAGATATTACTTAATGGGATTAATATTCACTACTGAATATTGAGAAGGAAGGAAATTATGTTGAAAAATATTTGTCATATAAAATAAATGCTTTTTTTCATTGTTGAACTAGAGATCTACTGAGGTAAATAGTGTAACAGAAAGAGTTTGAGAACCACACACACAAACACACACACATATTTTTTTTTTATTGAAATTGGAGTAGATTTGAACAGTGAAATTAGATCAGAACAATTTTGTTTACTGATGGGAATCTGATCTAGCCCATTTGGAATTGGGTCATTAGGAAGACAATGGAAGATGATCGAGATAATTTTTATCGGTTAAGATTTGAAATAGAGCCTACTAAGGCTATGAGGAACTTTGAAATTCACATGATTTTAGGTTGAAGGCAGCACTCGTGATAATCGTGTGCGGGCCAAGGGTCGATTTATGATCAGCCAGATTTATCTATATAAACGTGCATAGAAATCTGTTGACACAGTGGTTGGCTTGTCTGCCGTAGAGTGCAGTCGAGCTGGGTAGAGAGAGGTTGGAGACTGGAAGTGACGTCAGAGATTGGAACCAAACGCCCGCTAACATATTTTGTTGATATAAGTACGAAGAAGCGAATTACTCCTCCAACAATCTAAGACTGCTACTGCTACTATTATTACTACCACTGGAAACGGAAACGTCGAACAAGCTACAATAATCAAAAGGTTGTTTTTGGGCTCGTCTGTTGTCAAGTGCAGTCGAGCTGGGTGGAGAGATATCAGAGACTGGAAGTGACGTCAGGGATTTGGAACAAAACCCCCGCTAACATGTACTGTTAATATAAGTACCGATGCTTCTGCTACCATGAAGATTACTACTACTGTTACTACCGCTGAGGAGGAACACAACTATAAACTTTAAGCCGTGCACAGAAATCTTTATCTCTCCATCACAAGAGTCGTATATCATTCTGAGACGATTTCACAACAAGCTAATCACAACCCACTCTTTCTCTGTCTAGAGTCCAGTGTATGAGTTTTTGCGTCAATTATTTTCTTTTCTGTAACCCGTTTCTTTTCTATACTATTCTTTTCTGCTATATAAAAGACATTAACAATTCAACTATTGAATAGTTGTTTGTCTGGCTTTCTGTGGATATATATTTTTTTTGGTGCATTCTAAATTTCTTAGCACAGACTCTCCAGCCATGTCTACATCTTCAGTCGACTGTTAATGGATGACCATCACTTTTGCTTTCTGGATCAAACCAAACACAACGTGGGAAGGAAGCAGGATTAAACCAGTGGACCAGTCGAATGATCTATGGATGCTAAGGGGACCTACGGTCACTCCCTTAAATTCTGTTAAGACCGAGTAGACACCTCAACCCAGAGAGTAAGACATCGGAAGTTGAGGGGCTGGGGCGAAAGTGTTAGAATAGTAATAGGGAGGTTCAGATCCCAAAAATTACAAGGTCATAATTCCAAGGGTTAAAAATCAGTCTCACAAGTCCAATATGAGAAAATCCCCTGGGGCTCTAAATCAAAAAGTTGTAAAATTCACATCGCATCTCAATGCACAACTACATTCTTTATCCATGAAGAACCAAGAAATCCACCCATCATCCAAAGTAGAATTCTTTTATTGGGGTAAGAAAGGTTGTGATTGGTTAAGACTGGTAGGGAAGAACAAACAATTACCATATTTCAAAACCTAGTAAAGTCAACCTGTTCCTGATTTTCTTTCTTTTTTTTTTTTTTGACAGCACAGAGAACACAAGTTCATTTTCAAGGTAAGATTTAGTTTCCTCCTTCATTGCCACATGTACCTACATTATGTAAGTAAGTAATGGCTAGCCGCTCTTATCAGAGTATGCCTGTCTGCTAGAGGGTCTAGTCAATCCCTATTGCAGATGCCTGCTCAGGTACATTTTTACTTGTTCAACATCCGGAGAGCCTAATTGTGGTTTATACTGCAACTATGCTGAGCAGACCTTAGTTACAGTTTCTGGGAGAGAACACCTGGCGTGATCAACAGTCTGAACAAGGCCTGTATACTCAAATCCTTGGTCATAATGACTTGCAATATCATGCGAGCTAAATCATCAATGGCTCTCAAATAGTTCCATCTACCCAGTTGAACTCACTAGGCTTAGGTCAAGCCTTGATATGGCTTTCAGGCACTTTCCAAAACTGTGGGCAAGCAGTTAGAGTGTTCGCTATCCAACCATGAGACCTGGGTTCGAATCTCAGGTAACTTCTTGATGTTATCAGCCTGCAGAGGTGATCCCAGCATGTGAACAAAATTTATTACGAGTGTAGTAGCAATGTTTTAAAATGTATTGGAGTCGACTAACATTTAACGCCAAGTTGCATTTTAACATCTCTGTTTACCTCCTTTGCATCATTTACATGTTTTGCAAATATTACCATCACAACAATTAATGTTGCATTAATTTTGTCTTCGCAATTCACATCTGAGGATGATACCAGAGGAGATCAAAAGTACTTGGGTTAACAAGAACTACAGCACCGTCCTTGATGAATTGTAACTTAACATCTAAAAGATAATTAGAGAACTAGAAAGGATTATTGCAAAAATAAATAGACATATGTTTATATTATTTAATGAAAAATGCTTAAATGAAAATATGCAGCCTAAATATATATATATATATATATATATAAAAAGAAAGAACAGTAAGATATAAAATCTGGTGGTGTTATAGATATTTTTATTTTTACACAATAGTGGTCAATGTAAATTTACAGAGCATTAATATTATAAATTAATTGATTTAAAATATGTTTTTTTTTCGCTACACAGTGATAACCATGGTTATCACTGTGTAGCAAAAAAAAAACATATTTTAAATCAATTATTATATATATATATATATATATATATATATATATATATATATATATATGTCTGTCTATATTTCTGAGATGAGGTATTATGTACAGTATTTACATTATTCGGACTATTGTCCTCATCTTTGTCGCCATATTTGTCACAACGTTTCGGCCGTTGTACGCTCCGGCCTTCTTCAGGTGGTTGGAATTTCGAACCGAACCCTTTATTTCGATCACTGGGGTAGACTGTTCTAGTTCCACGAGCCATGTTTGATGGATGTCAGTTATCAGTTATCTCCTGGTAATTTTTCCCTCTGAAAGTTCTCCACTGCCTGAACCGGGTATTGAACTCACACTCTTTTTTTGGGTCTGTTACTGGATCTAACCAACGCCTTTATCCACCGTACCATGTGTCCTTGAGGACATCTGGGTATGAATTTCTGAGTATTATAAACCTAATTTTTCAGCAACCATTTTTTACCAGTACTCATATTGCAATTTTGCTGTTATCATTGCATGTTCTTTACCAGATCTCATATTGCAACTTTTTGTTATCATTGCTGTTCTCTGGCACTCCTTATTACTGGTTCCCATATTGTATTTATTTCTATGCTTGGCCGACTCAGGAGATTTTTGTGGCCTAGCATATGTGCTGATTCCTTAAATTTACGAATTTTCCAATGGTGTTCCCTGTCTATGATCTCAACCTGATCCCACAGGGGACGGTGATCTCCCTTCTCTCTCCATTGCAATATGAGTACTGGTAAAAAATGGTTGCTGAAAAATTAGGTTTATAATACTCAGAAATTCATACCCAGATGTCCTCAAGGACACATGGTACGGTGGATAAAGGCGTTGGTTAGATCCAGTAACAGACCCAAAAAAAGAGTGTGAGTTCAATACCCGGTTCAGGCAGTGGAGAACTTTCAGAGGGAAAAATTACCAGGAGATAACTGATAACTGACATCCATCAAACATGGCTCGTGGAACTAGAACAGTCTACCCCAGTGATCGAAATAAAGGGTTCGGTTCGAAATTCCAACCACCTGAAGAAGGCCGGAGCGTACAACGGCCGAAACGTTGTGACAAATATGGCGACAAAGATGAGGACAATAGTCCGAATAATGTAAATACTATATATATATATATATATATATATATATATATGTGTGTGTGTGTGTGTGTGTGTGTGTGCGATTTTTTATTTTTTTATTTTTTTATTAAATACTGATTACAAAATGTTTTTCATCTATAAAAATCTTTTACCAAAGTGAAAATTTAGTGTTTTACCAATGATTGTGATTTTATAAAGCTTACTTTTCGAAAACAAACATTTGACAAATTCTTATTTTAAAAATAAAAAATGCCTTTTAAGAATAATATTTTAATTATTTTTTTAAATTGTTTTTCTGTATTTAAAAAACTATCTTGGGTCAGAGAATTTTTATTTTCTTGGATAATCTAAGTAGTAGAGTAAACAAGTGATTTACTATATTGGCTATTTTTAATAGTGTTATTCACTGCATCTGTCAAATATTGACTTTACCATTTTGCAAATTCTCTGCTCCCAATTGCTGTTCAATTAATAACAGCTGGCATAGTTGAAATCTTTCTCAGGTGTCACATCTTGGGGGATTGTTATTATTAATAATAATAATTGTAGTGATAATTGGAACGAAAATATTCTCCCACCTGATCGCAAACGGCAGCGTATATGTTCCACGTGCAAGGTTTATCTTTTTGACAGGAAAAAGACACATGGCCGCCCCCCAGCAAGCTTGTATTGCGAATGGTCACGTATCCTCACACGGACAGTCTCGTAAAGCCACAGAAAGTGGATTCACGCATGCAAATGAACGCAGGCAGAAAAGGAGATAAAAAAAAAAAACGCTGAACGTCGGCGTCTGGACAGTGAGAAAAATGGAGTCTCTTGTGTAATGTGGAAGGAGAACCATGTAAAGGAGAAAGCAGAGGTGCAGAAGAACATTATTGAGAACATTGAAGGAGTTTATCAGTCATTGCGGTTTTACACCAGGCGTATCAAGAAACTAGTGTGTTTGTTCAGGAAGTTTCGTCAGACGTCGCGGATTACAACAACTACTACAATAATATCATTATTATCAATGCTGTTGATATTATTGAGGAAGAGAATGAAAACAACAACAAAAAATATTAAAGAATAGAGGAAATTATTGCTTACCACAATCCATCCCATTCGGAGAAAGATGATAACACCAAGTAAATTGATAAGACAAGATGTGAAGACACCATCCCATGTCCCAAACAGAATGGGCTCCGAGATGAAAAAATTGGCTTTCCACCATGGTTTGTGAGACAATTGCTGAAAATAAAAAGCAATTCATTTTTTAAAAATTTTAATTAAAACGAAAACTTGAAATAAGAGAAAGTGAATTGTATAATAAATTCATATAACAACAACAACGTCTCCAAAATGGGGATCCTGGGGTCAGCTATGGTTTCAGGATCAAAGAATCATTATCCCTATACCTGATGAAAATGCAGCCTTTGCTCAATCTTAGATCATTAGTATATTTTCTCTTTTCTGCTTATGTTTGACTTGGGAATAAAAACTGGTTTACACTATTTATATTCAGACTATTGTTTTCATCTTTGTTGTTGCTATCACAGCATTTTGTCAAGATTTCAAGTTCGACTGTTTGGAGAAAGGGAATGTAGAAAAACTATAATGACAACTACTAGCATTTAAAGCAAAACTCAGTGAAGAAAGAAAGAAATGATAATGAATTCTTACTTGTTCCTGGCGTAATCTTGCAGTGGCAATCGTTTGTGTAAAAAAAAAACACTATGTTGCCTACAAGTAATTCTCCTTCTAGAAGTAATGATGGTAAAAAAAACAAAACCGTTAGGATTCTTATTAACATTTTCAGTAACATGTCCACTCAGCTTTGAAAGAGGGAGCACAGTCCTAACCAAGAAAGAAAAAATATAGCTACTGCTTTTGGCTAACTATTTTTGCATTTTTATTTCTCTTTGAACACATATGCAAATTTTACTCCTCTTCAATCAGATGGGGTTGACTGGAACTCATTTCAATAAATTTTCTGTGAAGACGAAATAATATCTTTCATTATATTTTCATCACAAGATTACAGTTGAATTCCCTCATTTCTCCCCTTCCACTGAGCTTCGCTACGGTAAGTGCACAAAGTGTACAAAGTTTGTACAATTTCAGCTGTTGTGACCTCTGACCTTCCTCAGGTGTATATTGATCTGGGTAGAGCCTATAGAGAATTCTGAACTGAACCCTCTCTTTAATCTACAGGGGTAGACTATCTAGATCTTATTTTTAGTTAGTACTGTTCAGTTATTGCTTGCACATTTCAGCTGAGAGATTGAACTCACAATTATGTCATCAAATTCACACTTTTATCCTCTAAGTCATTGTCCCATAGAACAATTTACTGTCATGGACTTGGAGCTTTGAACCTCAACATGCCAGCTTAATATGTTGCAACTGCTGCTCCTAAAGCTGTCATGTTTTGATTACTGCTGCAGCCCATGTTTTGATTGCTGCGGTGGCTGAAGACATGCTGTCATTTGTCTTTTTTTGTTGTTGTTTTGTTTTTTTATTAGTAGCTCCAACATTGTATTTATTTCTGTGCAAGGCCTACTAAGGAGGTCCTCATAGACTAGCATATATGAAAACAGGCAAGAAATAACTGAATAATACAAAATAAAAGCAATGGAACAGGAACAGTCTACCCCTGTAGATTAAATAAAAGGTTTAGTTCAGAATTCCCCATATACACCTAAGGAAGGTTGCAGAGCATAACTACCAAAACATTGTGATAACAAAGATGACAATAGTCCAAATATAAATAATGTATATAATAACTTCTCATAAATTCAAACAGAAAATAAAAACTTTGTATCCAACTTCAATACGAAATATATTGGTCATCCAGACATATTATATACACTGCTCTCAAAGATCACACAAAATTTCAAGGTATTGTTAATTTTTTTTTTATTATCAACATATTGGTCAAATATTTTCAATACATAGATTAATGGTTACATCTTAAATTCACCATGCCAGCAAGTAATGCATTTTTATTTTATAATTAGTTATCAGTCATAATAGTTTTATTACAAAAATATAGTTGAATTACTTTTTAACAAGTTCATCTTATTAATGTATCTTGGCACTTGAACAATTAAATGTTTTAAGTTCTATATAGTCTATAAATTTTAAGATAAAGCCAAAGATTAATTCATATCAAGATCATTTCGAATTTCAACTTGTCATATTTTTTTAATAATCTTTGCTTTAAGAAAAATTCCTTTTATACAATATCAAATAGAATATTTATAAGACACTCAAGAAAATACTAAGAATTACACTGGTTCATTAACAATTTTAAGGTTTTCAAAGGAAAATATGAATCTATTACTGTAATATGAAATGTGTTAGAAAAATACCAGCAGTTATCACAAAATGACACTCTTATATATGACAGGTTGCTGAAAAATTCTTGACCTAAACAAGGCGTCATTAAAAAAGAAAAAAATTGATGTTTGGTCAGATATTGGAAAGTAGGTTGAGCCTCAAAATTTTCAAAACTCCACATATATAGATAGAAAGATCACCATGTTTCTTGCTGAGGCAGAACTGGGATTAATCTTATACAAAGCAAGGTGGATCTTGTCTGACAAAGGATTTGTCATGATTTGAGGCAAGGTGCTACAAAGCTGGGTCCCTTTTCTCACAGTAGTCAAAGTACACTGAGTGTTGTTATTCTCCGATCTTTTGGCTTGTATAATAAAAATCTTTTTCACACCGTCACATGATTAAAAATCTTCACCATGCACATGATAACATCATCACGTTTTTTGAAATTAAAAGGATTTTAACGTTTTAATGTTTATTTAGTTTGTAAAAAAATGTAGCAACATGATTCTGCTACAAGACAATTGGCCAATGTTTTTAAAAAATTTTGACCCTGAAGATGAACAATGATGTTCAAAAGTACTAGGTTATCGTACGGACAATATTTATTTCGATATCATTTTCAAATAAAAAGTCTCATTAGAAAATATGAGAAAATTCAAAAGAAAATATGCAGGACGATGTTGTCTTTAACATTCAACACAACATGTTTAAAAAAATTATATATATATATATATATATATATATATATATATATAAATAAAGGCACGTGTCATCAGTAATTACTCAAGGTAGGCAGCTTGTGACCTTTATGCAGTAAATCTACAAAAAATATTTTGCATTTTATGCATAGTAATCAGAGTAACCTTTATATTTTTGTTGGATTAGGTGCATATTTTTCTCCAGAAGGAAAATGTAGCTACTGATCTATTTTATTCAGGATAGGCAATGCCTACCTTGCCTACCTAGACAGCATGTCCCTGATTATATATATATGTCTCCTATAAGAAGCTCATCTGCCCTGCCCTTTGACAGGTCATGTTTTTTCATCCTATGAAATGACATGCCACTCACCACACCAGCAGGAAAGCTAGTTAGGAAGCTGGTTTAAATGTCAATCACCCACCATGTGGCAGGTTGTACTGGTTACATATTACAATATGCATCTGTTAATTAACTTAGGTTAGTTGTTGTGTCTATAGAGAAGGTTTGTAATTAAACATTATCAGCATGGACTGGACTGTGGTTTTTCTGTGAATGCATTTGTATCTGAATGGCACTGTAACATGTGGTTATCTGAACCATCAAACCTTCCACTATATATCACTTATAATAACCTTATCTTGACTCACCAAAATGGGCACTCCTGCTGTCACTCAACTGCTGGAGATTTATACACTCTGGCCCTTAGGCCAAATAAAAGTGACAGTAAGTGACATTGCAGTAGCAGTTAAAGTAGAGTCTTAATTCAATTGTAACACTCTCACGCAAAATTTATCATCATAATCTGAACGAGGTTTTGAAAAGCTAATATAATATAAATTGACTTATTACTTTAATAACATGTCTTGACTTCATGAAAAAAAAAAATTTTAAAAGGTTTTATATGAATAGTTGAAGTAGTTCTTCATCAGTTGCAGAAAGGGTGGATCAGGAAGAGGCAGCTGAAGTTCCTGGGACATAATGAGGAAGAATCTAGTCAAATAGAGGAAAAAAGAGACAAGGGAAAACAATGCATGACATACCTAGCAGCTTTAAGCAAGTGGATGACAGAACGTGTTCTGGGGGAGGTGGCAGAGGGAAGTAACTTGTTGAGAGCTGCAAAGGTAGAGGGAGGTGAAGAGCCATGATCGCCTACGTCCTGAAAGGACACGGCACATAGAAAGAAAAGAAAGTATGCAATACTGACACCACCATTTAAACTAGTGGTTTATGAGCCATAGCTCAGTGAGATAGGATGATCATAGAGTTTTTGTCAGTTTCTTTCTCTTATGTAGACAGCTGGTTCAACTTAGGTCTATTAACCCTTCAAAAGAGTACTCAGAAAGTATGGTTGATGTAAGCCCATTGATTCTGATCTTACTACAGGTTCCCCCTTTTGGGGAAAACCACGTACAATGTAATTAACCAATACAACTGACAATTGATCATTGTTACATATATCGAGTGCCTTTCAAACTGATCTACTGCTTTTCTAAATAATTTCTAGATCAAATTAAATGATAAAATCATATTCAGATTATTGCAGGGTTTCAATATTTTAGCATATATTCAATAAATATTTGTTTAACACCAAAATTAATTTTGTCTGAATGTTTTTAGAGAAGACATTCGACTCATTGTATTTATTTTTTGTAATGAAAGAAACATACATTTTGTCACAAAACACTGGTCAACTTTTTTAAAAAAATAATAAAAACTTCCTTTACAGCAACTGAAACAAAAGAATAACAGTGAAAGTGTGGAGTAATGGATAGTAGCTTGGATTGAGGAAGTGGAGAGCCTGGTTCGAATTCTAGTCGAATCCATTACATTCACTTACATGATAATACCCTTGAGAAAGGTATGAATTCTCTTCTTCTCCCACCAGCTATGGGTAAATAGCACCACAGACCAGATTCTATAGCCTTGGATCGCAACTGGTCTATCGCAGAAAGAAATGGCAACCTGCTGTGGGAAAAAATCTGCCTTGTCAGTCATATATCAAAAGATACATGATTGCCTGAGCATGTATCATGCATGGCACATAACTGACTGAATGAAAGTGTATTAGCTAAAAAAAAAAAAAAAAGACAAAATAGTAGGAATACAATCAAGGTCAATGTGTCCTTCAATTTAAGATACCCACCACTCTGAATCTGTGATAAGGGCTTCTCACTCTACTATATCTCAATTTTCATACGGTAGTATTCATATAAAATATAAATTTTATTCTAACCTAATTATGTTCAGCAATGGATCATATGCAATATTGGTGAACAATTCAACTAGAAAAATAAAAAATAAATACAATGTATCTAAATACAAACATCATAATCGATCATTCCATCTTAAATAATTAGAGACATGTCATAATAGATCATTCCATCTTAAATAAATCAGCAATGTTTTGCAGCCATTTTTAACATCAACTTGAGATTTTTCTTAAATAGTTAAAATTTTTTAACACATTCATCATTATAGAATAATGAATTTTATATTGTGCTTTTTCAAGACGTAATATGAGCAAAACAAATTCACAGATTTGGATGGAAAAAAGACCCCCCCCCCCAGAATGATGTCAAAACCCACAAATGTTTTCATCCTTTAATAGTTTGTTAGTTGTGCTTAGTTTAATTTGTAATGTATACAAATGTAGGTAGAAAGATCAAATGTGGATAAGATAGTGAGGATCACAAAACACTGCCCAGGGATCCCCAATCAGGCTTGTCCCACTCCCAGTCAAAGGTTCAGGAGTAGTACACACCAACCCTGAATACAATGATCAGTTTTTACTTAGATTTTCAGTGTAATGCCTTAATATTATATTGAAACTGTTGACAACTCTAAGTGATTTTATTCTTGTTACTAGAGGTCAAAAATAAAAATTACGAGTCAATTCATGGTTACAACTTATTAGTATTTAAAATGCCACACCAATCCAGCTAACATGTTATAGATTTTAAAAAGTCAAAGTTCCCACTTCAGGATCAGGTGTTGTTAAATAGAACATGTGCTGTATCTTTGTTTATATAGATTTTTAAAGAAAAATCCTCATTTCTTTGAATAATATATGCACTCCATTTATCATTCTTTTGCTTTTTTCTCAACTGTTGTGGGTAAATAAAAAGAAAACAGCAACCAGCGAGTAAATTCAAGCTCTCTCAACTGGTATTCCAACCATGTGTCGTTCCTTCTTGAGTTCTGTCTCAAAATCGCACTAACAGACTTTTCCAGCCGCCAACCGTGAACGTCACTCGAAGAACACCGCACTGGGAAAAATTAGTTGCTTTTATATTTGACCATATACCCATAATCCCTTGCGTCTTCATGCGATCCCATAATTCACTGCATCCCTGTCCCATAATGCATTGCATCTTTATTGCATAAAAATGCAATGCAAGTCCCCCCTTATTCTTTTACGTTATCTGGCCGAGGACGGATTACGGCAGAGCGGTAAGTGCTTTTTTTTCTCCTTCATTTCAACTGCAGTAGCTTTACATGCTAAGCAAATATGGACTCTTTTTTTGGCGGGGACAAGGCAAGTCGTAACCAGTTGTGCTCGTCCCAGGTTCTGCCTCATCACATCTGCCACAACTGTACAGAGAAATGTCCATTTCTGTCAATCAACTATTTATTAACTAGAAATATGATCACCAGTGACTCCTTTCTAATAAGATTAACAAACATGAAAGATCAGTATATACAACAATAAATAACACAATATAGACTTGTTTTAGGTATGGGGAGTGTATATAACACATACAGAGCCAGAGAAGTATGCACACAGCAGAGAAACACATACACAAAATTTCACTACAGAAATTCTGCATGTATATACAAAAACACCAGAAACATGCATGTACTTATATTTATTTAGATTAATAGGAATCATATCTGCCATAATGACATTTATCCTCTTATGTACCAGGTCCCTTCAAGATGTGGCGATCATAGCTCTCCATAACTTCCTTGTCCTTTGTAGCTCTTAGCAATGTTTCTCTTTTTACTATCCCTCTAATTCCCTGTTCTCCCACCCATTTACACAAGCCCGTTAGGTAGGTTACTTTATGTTTCCCTTCTGTCCCTCTTGCCTTCAATGTCTTGTGAGTGTTAAATTCTCCGAGCCCTCTTTCCTCATTATGTGTTCCAGAAATTTCAACTCTCCTTGTTCTGAATCTAAGAACAAGTGTTATTTTTTTGTTTTCATTTTCCTTAGAACTTTCTTGTTTCTGTCTACATTATTCTCAACATTCTTAAGCTAAATTTCTAATGATATTTGTGTAGAATTTGTTTTAATTCTTTTTGTTGTTTATATATTATATATTACATAAATACACACAAGATGTGCTTAAAAGGTTCCTGGCCTGATCAAGAAAGGATCCCAAAATAAGTTCTGGTGTTTGGTCATTTAATCCAATTTTGAAAAGTGGGTCAGGCTGAGAGCTTTTTAGGACCCCTTTTACAAAAGTAAAAAAACATAATATAATTATTTTTGGTCAATAAAATCAAAAACATTCCAATCATTAAAAATGGCAGCAGATGTGTCATGTATTGACTTTTCAGACTCCAAAGAAAAATATAAAAACTGAAAGTAAATAAATGCTTAAAAAATAGTTGTTACACACGAGTAGAATATTCAATGTTTTCTAATGATTACATTTTTTTTTAATCATTTCACCCCAAGCAAGGCAGTAAAGCCACTAGGATGCTATTAAGGAGAAAGGACAATAAAAGAATAAGAATTAATGCAGAAGATGACAACATTGCATTTAAATATTTGAAGATCAAAGTCGACTGGAAAGCAAGAAGCCAGAAGAGGGTTGCACAAGTGACGAGTGCAATAGCACAAACTGTTAGCATAGAACTTATGGTTACATCTAGCCATTTCAACTGTAAAATGATGAGACCTTGCCACCAATCTAATATTGTGTTTAAATTCATAAAGTATCGGTATCATAGAAGAAAGAACAATTACCATGAAAATATTTATAGAAAAGGAAGGGAAGCTATGTGTGTGGTGGGAAAAGGACTGAAACTAAGATGCCAGGTCAGAACCAGTAACATGGCAGATTCTTTGTATTTTATCAAGAATCTCTAAACATGTAACCAGTCCAGATGTGGCAGCAATATACAAAGCATGAACAAATGATAGACTTATAAATATTATTATTATATTAAATACCTAAATGTTGATAACAAGTGAAACTGTATCATAAAATATCATCTCAGCAAGTCAAATTATCTTTCATACTACAATAGGAAATCTTGATTGAACAGCTGTTTGTTAAAGGTGTTAAGTGATGTGTCTTTTCATTTGACATTCCCTCAACCTAGTAACCTAGTTAACCTGTATTGTATCAGTTTAACTGTTTATCAAGTGTAGCTTGGTCTGGCATAAAGACACAATAGTGGGACACCCAGTGAGAATTAAACATCAAAAACTAGCCAACAAGTTTACTAACCATGATACTTTAATAGTCATTTGAAAATATGCTAATATGGTTATTTATACAAGACCATATTCCTGTCCACCCCAAACAGCTTTTTTCAACTTGTCTCTAAACCCATAATGCCCTGGTGTAAGCAAGATGCCTGAGGGCGTGATCAAGTTTTACTTTAAAGATAAAAGTATTTCTAAACTTCTTATAAAGATGCTATAGCAAAGAAGTAAAGCTACTCAGAAACGAGGGGTTACTGGGCGTGGAAGAATTAGGAACAGAATCATTAATAATGAGCAGGAAGAGGAAAGAGTAATCAGAAGGAGAGTAGATATCGATCAACATCGCATTTAAATTTTTGAAGATTAAAGTTGGCTGGAAAGCATGAAGCCAAAAGGGAGTTCCACAAGCAAGTAAAGAAACTTAGCATATAACATGATTACATCTTGCTAATTCAACTGTAAATTGATGAGACCTTGCCACCAATCTAGTATTGCATTTAAATTTGTAAAGTCTAAGTACCATAGAGGAAAGTTCATCAAAATAATTGCCATGAATATATTTATAGAAAAGGCACAAGGAAGCTATATTTTGGCAGTGGGAAAGTGACTGAAGTTGAGATGCCAGGTATGGACCAATAAGAATCTCTTAATATATAGCAGGAGCACCAGACCAGATGTGGCAGCCATATTTAAAGAATGGATGAATAGTAGACTTATAAATATATAAGATAGATTCTGGAGAGAAAAATTGCCTAGCACGACACAGTGAACCAACTTTGAATGATAATGGCTGACTGCTAATTTCCAAGCAAACCCATCTTTTAGGGTGGCTAATTAATCCCAGTGCAGGCACCATACTAAAGACATTTCTGTTTCTTCAAAACCTACAGAGCCAAATTGTTTATATTTCAACTAGGCTCAGCAGACCTTAGTTACAGTTTGTGGGTAAGTGTGTATAATCTGGGGTGATCAGTAGTTGAACAAAGCCAGTACGCTCAAACCCTTTGTCATAACTCGTGTCTTCATACTAGTGTGACTATCAACAGCTTCCAAACAGTTTTGTCTACCCAATTTCACTCACAAGGCTTTAGTCAACCCATACTATAGTTTACAGGAATTTTCCCAATGGTGTCACATGCTAGGATTATCTCAACCCATTATTATAAAAATAAAAAAATAAATAAACACTTCCTTGACAAAATTGACCCTGGTAAAATTCAAACCTGGGTCTCATGGTCAGAACACTAATATTCTAACCACTTGATCATGTGCCTAGGGATGAAAGGTCAATAAAATGAAAATGGATTCATTACCTTTCAATTTAGGTGACTTGGAAAATTGTGTTTTTTTTTTTTTACTAGTTTTAATTTGTTCATTGAAGGAAAGAAAGAAAGAAAACCAACATTGTTTTTCCACATAAATCAACAAAGAAGTCAGCCTAGTGTAAGGCTTTGTTTTAAGTGAAAAATCTTTATGCTAAAAATGACACAAGAGAGAGATTTGTTGCAGATAAAGTCTACACAGCTGGACAGAGTTTAGAACCTGAGGAAATAGTTATACCATTGATAGATATTTGTATTTGTTTTAATAGTAGCAGCTGGTAAAAGTATAATACCTCAGATGTCTCATTTTAAGTTGTTTTTTTTTTTCTTCTTACATTTTCTCTTCTCACAACATCTTGTTTGTTTTTGTTTTTACAACTTTTACTCCTTTTACAGACAAGAGATAAAACACACACAGATTTACATGAAATAAAAAGTTAAGTTAATTTTTTTTAGAATAAATTAATGCAAAGCTGAAAGCTTAGCAAATTTAAAAAAATAAAAGAATGAAATACAAACAAAATTACATTATACTACCTACCAACATTATAACTGCAATTGAAAAGAACTTACCTAAACTTAGTATAACATTTGTTATAAATCTGGTTTGGTGTTCCTGCTATACATCTCGAAATTCTTGACAAAATTCAAAGAAGGGTCTGTAATGCAATCAATCATGATCAGGCAGCTCAACTTCAGTTTCTTTCTCACCAATCTGATGTGTCTTCCCTCTGTCTTTTCTACAAATATTTTCATGGTAACTGTTCCAATGAGCTTCTTTCTCTAGTGCTTTGGTTACATGAATTTATGTGTGCTACTAGATTAGCAACTATGTCTTACTGTTTTACTGTTGAACTATCTAGATGCAACCACCACTTCTATTCTAACAGTTTCTTTTCTCACACTTCTCACCTGTGGAACTCCCTTCCGATTTCTTGCTTGCTTAATACCTACAATCTTCAAAAATTAAATGCAATGTCAATCACCATCTCCTGTCTTCCTGAACCCTGTTCCTTTGTTGTCCTTTCCTCAATCCTCCTCACAAAAGTTTTCTCATTCTCTTTTTACTCCCAGTAACCTCCTGCATCCTAGTGGCACTACCAACTTGCTCAAGCTGAAACAAAAAACGAAAAAACAACTACTTCTAAAGCAATACAAAACAAAATCACCTAAAACAGGGATATGCTCCATAGCCTGTAATGATTGCTAAAAGGAATAAACAGGAGAAACCTCAAGTAGTGTAATAAAAGATTATACGGACACAAAAGAGATCTTTTTTAGACCAACACACTCAATATATTAGTTGCTCACTGCAACGTGTCTGATCATAAATTCTGATTTTAAAAAATGCCACTTTAAATAAAAGAGAAAGCAATTGACTAAGGTAATGAAGAGAAAGCAATTGACTAAGGTAATGTATAGAAAGTGCAGTGATTGCATTAAATTTGCATCCAATTTCTTACATTTCACCTTTCTTGGCAGATCTTCTGTTGTCACAATGTGGGATATTTAAAAAACAACAATGATAAAAGCAAAAGTGTAAGGAGATCAGCTAGGATTTGTGTCCAGACATGTCAGACACAAAAAAAAAACTTTTAAAAATTTAAAACTCAAAAATTAAAAAAAAATAGCATTCCCATTTCTTTAAACTTTAACGAAGTCCTTTTAGAAGATTAACATGTTACACAGAATTATTCCAATGTCATTCATTTGCCATATATATATATATATATATATATATATATATATATATATTTATTTAAAAATTCATATATAACATGGTGACTACCTTGTTTAAAGTTTTATTAGTGTGAAAGTTGCAAATGATATTAAATAGTGAAAGGGTTAAGCTAGCAGATCGAGAAAAATGCTAGAATGATAAATGGCAGGTTAAAAAAAAAAAAATGGTGCAAAAATATTAATTAGCACTGTCACAGGCCAGTGTATGCATTGAGAGATAAACCCAAGAGTCAGAACATGCATCAGATTGGAATTTGCCACACAAAACTAGTCTGGGATTCTAAAACTATATTTGTCTCGACATTTAGCAGGAAATATATTACTTTCTCATTCTCCCTCCCCTATCATGTTAAAATAAATAATATATTCAACATTTAAATCAGTATGTGTTAGTGCAACTTTGAGAAAAATGAAAAGCAGAGAACTGTGTCGCTACTACTCTCCATGATAGATTGGATTATTAGTTTTAAAAAAAAAAGAAAAAGGTTCCAATCATCCACATCAGTGAAAAAGAAAATAGAAAAATAAAAGGATTCTGTTCTTCCATATTGGTGACAGAGAGAGAGAGAGAGAGCTAGAACCAAAGTCTAATCATTCATAGGAGTCACCAAGAAAGTTAAGATCTACATCACTACCTAGAGTTATAGTCAAAGTATATAGTATGAGAGAGTGAAAGCCAGCCACTAGTAGTAGAATTTGGGAATTGAAAAGATGTGGAATGCTCAAAGAAATATTAAGATTTAATAACTGTGTGAACAGCCAAGCAGCAAAATACTCTCACAGCAAAAGATTTTGCTGGAAGTTGCCTAAAGTTTTAATACTCTGACATTCTTTTTATTACTTCTATTCTTCAGTTTGTTTGTCAAAAGGTAAAATTCCTTTAATCATAATCTAGTGTTTGTCTTTTTTACAAATACTTTCACGGTAATTGCTCCGATGAGCTGCTTTCGCTGGTTCCCAGGCCTCATGAATTTAAGCGTCCTACGAGGCTGGCATCCCGTTCCCACCCCTTCACCATTGAAACTGTTAGATGTAGACGTCTCTTCTACTCCAATAGCTTCATGTCTCGCACATCTCGCCTGTGGAACTCCCTTCCTTATTCCTGTTTCCCTGACAAATATAATCTCCAACTATTTAAGTGTAACATCAATCGACATCTCCAGTTGCCTTGATCTATCCACTTTCCTTCTCCACATCCTTTCCCCTTTCATTCCTATCTGCTCTCGCTCCAAATCTTCTGTAACCCCCTTGCCTTGATCGATCCACTATCTTTCTCCACATCCTCTCCTTTACCACTACTATCTGCTCTTCCTCCAAACCTTCTGTAACCCCTTGCGTGCTAGTGGCTTCCAGCCTTGCTTGGGGTGAAAAGCTTAAAAAAAAAAAATTTCTGTACAGTAAGTGGCTGTGGCTAAATGTAAATGACAGAAGTGCCCAGCAAACCGAACTGACCAAGTTTGTCATAAACAAGAACAAGAACAGAACAGGGCAAAAAATAATATTGAGCAAGCAAACAATATATGCAAGATAAAGCAACAGTAATAAGGCAAAAGGTTCACAAACTAAGAATTGGTGTTGATACACCAGAGTGGATTCAGATTAATGAATGTAGTGTTCTAACTTCAAGACAAGACAAACTGGGACTTAGACAGAAGAAACTGAAAATGGCCTATCTTATTAACTAGGAAGTAATCCCAGCATGCATTTGGATCATTCTGCCTATAAATTGGGGAGGGGGAAAGTATTTTGCAATCATTCCTACTACAGATTGGAACCAACATGTTCTGATGAGTAAATTCACACCATTTGATTCCCAGTGAAACAGCAAAAAGAAAACCACAAATTAACAAAATTCTTTCAGTCTTATTAGGTACACAATGACTCCACTCAATGCTATGATCTTAAATGAGTGAGGGAGTGACCCAGAATGTTAAAGGCAGAGAAATAACTCCCACACCAATATCAACAAGCATCCCACAGCCATGTATCCATTTATATATGATGCAGTGATGTCAGGATTGAGACCTCAAGGAAGTACTCCCATTCATAGCAGAAACAGCAAATCAAACACCTGCTGTTACAAAGAATACAGTTTGGTGAGTTAAAAGGGTATTATCAAAGAAAGAAGAAAATACAGAGCAACTTAAAATCTTTGCTTAAAATATAGTTTAAAAAAATCTAAAATTTAATAGTTTCACCTCCAGAAAATTCAGGAAGCAGGTTATGTTGCTGAATGGAAGATCTGAAGTGATAACAGTATGTAAACATGCAATAAAATCTTTCTTGGAAATCTTTGAACTGAGGTAGAAGGTCTTATTTTATTTCTGAAATTATTTTGATATGAAAAATTTCTTTGTCACTGATTGAAAATATATCCAGGTGTTGGAATAAAAAATAGAATAAACCCTACCAGTTAATTTTTTTTTTTTATATCTTAAACAAAATAAATAAATAAATATATATATATAAAACTGGGTTTTAATATATATATATATATATATATATATATATATATATATATATATATATATATATATATATATATATAAAACCTAGTTTCATAACTATATGCAGAACAAGCCTTGAAAACAAATGGAGAAACATTTGAAAGTACTCAGGGAAAAATAATATCAAATAAAAGTTAATATGAATATTGGCAAATTTACTGCTAAGACAAAACTTATTTGGAAATTTGAAAGATTTAATAAAATGTACTAATAGACAGAAATTGTCCATATTTAACAATATGTATTTGCATAATGATTTGACGCCACAGAATAAATATACTGACTTAAAAAGAACTTTAGACATTTTTTTTTCTTAAGAATTCTTGTGACCAACACTTCTGAAGAAGGATTCATTGGTGGTGTAATTTGAGATGAGACATAAGATGATATTCACAAAGACTAAATAGTAGAAGAGGGGAAACTTAATTTCAAAACACAACTAAAACAATTTATTAATAAAAAATAATTACTGAATATAAGATAAATGTTCTGAGTGAGTATAAATGGGAAAAGTATTAGTCACATCCTCCAAATAACCTTAGTGAGCTGGTAAATTGTTCTTTTTGCCTGCATAGGCTCGGTTGGTGTATTTTAATATAAACTACTTCGAAAATCTTCAGATGAGGGGGCCAAGCTCTACATAAGATTGTGAAACAATCACCTGTATATTGATGTGAACAGTCAGGGTTATCCAGAAGAATCATGCACTGCTTGGGTCATCCTAGAAGATCAACTATCTGCTCTTGTACTTGCAGGAATGTGTTTGACCAATACGGGTCTTCAATCTGATAGGTCTGTTCTATGTATGCATCATCACACTGACATTTAAATTTATATACCACAGAACTATTTTGTAAATAGAACAGACCATCCTTAACAAAACAGGGGAACATCAAACAGGTCTCAAAAATAACATGTAACTTCACAGTCAAAAAACTTAGTGGGGATGGACATTGGACAAGGGTAGAAATCAACTTGATTTCTACTCTTTATCGTGTGTTGATGGTTTGTTCCCCATGTAGCCTTGATCAGGAACCAGAGAAAATCCATAATATTTTTATTGATAACAATTTTCCCATTAATGTCATCAAACACACTGTTGGATGGAAAATTAAGCGCTTCAAGGAGCTAGTAGTTTTTGGTCCCTCATTGTGTCCCCTATATTTAAAACTACCATGACTAGGAAGAAATAGTCAAGTACTCACCAACAAGGCATC
>CAXIWW010000355.1:2500-5000 GCA_964036315.1 Acanthosepion esculentum
CTCCTGCTTGCAGACTGTCCATATTAGAAAAATTTTTATTGTGACGTCATGATACAATGTTTCTGATTATTTTTACTGGCTGATGAATAGGAATAATAATTAATGAAACAAATCATAAATGTCTTGCTTTGGTCCAACCTAACTTCTAATCATTCAATGTGACATGGTGAAGTTCTTGAAGAATTCTGAAATTCCGGTAATGTATCATAGAACTTATGACCACTATTCTTTTCATCTTATTACTCTTTAGCGAGACTCTCAGTCCGTTCTTTTAATACTACTTCTATCACATATGATGTCTTCGTAAAATGAAGAATGATATAAAAATGGTTTAATTTGACTTTCTCTAAACAACTCGCTGAGGCAATCAGGCTTCCCAAGTAAAATCTGACCCTGTTACAATCGTACCTAAGGTACGATTGTAACAGGGTCAGATTTTACTTAGGTTTATTTTGTTATTTTCTATTCCCATTGTTTAGTAACTGTTGCAGAATGATCTTCAGAATATAGCAACTTGATGTAAGAGAAATAAAATGAAATAATTACTCGAAGATATAACAATGATAATTTATAATGATTGTGTCTGTTTGATCTAATAAAGAATGTGTTGACTAGAGGATTCATTTAAATATACTTGCGAATAGAACAAAAAATCGATTTGGGTCGCCATGAAAAAATGTGTGTCTCATGTTAGGAAGAACTATATCTTTAAATATGGTTATTTTGTAAGCGTAGCTTAGATGTGGTACAAAGGTATGGCCGAAAGTATACTGACCCTGTCAGTATCGAACCCACTACTCTAGCGATACAAGCTTGCTAACCATTAAGTCACATCGAAGGGTCCCAATAATTTTCAAATATTACTTTAGATGTAGCACAAGGACGAATGTATGGGGGCACAAAGTTATCATTGAACTCACTTTTTAGTCGTAATTTACCTTGTGAGACAATGTACCAAGTCAAAGTGCTCATTTTAGCTCTAAATATGACCGTAATTGGAAGAGGCAAACTTATTTGGAGACATTCCTTAAATATAAAGCAGAATAATAATGACGGCAATTCTTTCACTAAATACCACAAGCGTTTAGTATATAACCTCTTTAATAATTACACGTAAATTATACACTCGGTAATATATTCATTATATTACTTTCATCCGACTTATCTGATGGTTGCAGTCGGCGCCACAGTGCGTCTGCCACATTTTAGATTGTTCGTAGGTAATAATAAGTTCAGACTGTATAAAAGATCAAAATATTGAATCGACGGGTTGTTCGCAAAAACCATGCGGTCCTTTAGGCAGAGGAAAATCTCAGGGAAGCTACAACAATGCCGTCATTCCCAACGGTCGACAAGCGAAATATAAATTAATGTCTATCGTCTGGAAAAATACTTATGGATGGACTATCATTATTTGGACCTAAATCGATTGAGATTTAATGTCCTTTTAAGCTAATTTCTTGCCGCTCATAAAAAGCCGCTGTCCTTAGTTCTTTGTAGTAAGAGCAGCAAATTGAGGCCTGAACGATACCGATTCAATCTCAAGAATTTATTAATGTCAAGGAACATAGAAAAATATCAGATCACACGGTTTAGCATCTGTCAAAGAGAAGACCAGAAGATTTTATACAGATTTTGCATTGTTCTCTTTCATTCTATATCTCTCACAATCTCTCTCACTCACTCACTCAATCAAATAGATAGCAAGTCGGAGTGAGTAATCAAAGAGCCGTGTTCGAATTCCTGTCGAGTTCATTACATTTACGCACATGTTAATACCCTTGGAAAAGTTATGAATCCATCTATTGATCTACCACCTAAACAGCTACGGGTAGATAGAACAACTCTGATTCCAAAATATGCGGAAGGTCGTTTGGGGATCTTGTGGCATACTCTGTATTTGACTCTTCGAAAAAGTGCTTTTGATTCTGTACAAGCCTTCACCACTATAGTCAAACAGATCACTAATCAAATGTCTGGCTGTTAGTTCTAAGAATTGAGATTCTTGACCCTCATACGCTAAAAAGTAATATATATATATATATATATATATATATATATATATATATATATATGTGTGTGATGTGTGTGTTGCCCCAACTGTTATTAAAATGTCACTTCTTATTAGAAATAGACGTCCCATTTTTATTTATTATACTGTGTATCCGAGACATCTTAGTAAAGAAAATGATGTCTACAAAGAGGGACGCAGGTTCGATCATTTTCAGTGAGTAAATCCCTGTTTGCTCCTCTCTCTCTCACACACACACACACACACACACACACACACACACACACATATATATATATATATATATATATATATATATATATATATATATATATACTTATTATTGACATTTGAAAAACTTTCATGTATATATGTTTCCAAAAAAACATCCGACTATGCATTTTGCCTGTTACGCTTCATCAGATCGAAGACGAAAAAGTGAGTGTTTAAAATAATGACACCTTATAGTTTCCCAAGCTTGCATTGTTC
>CAXIWW010000355.1:15000-17500 GCA_964036315.1 Acanthosepion esculentum
AAGTTACACAATCAGTAATGTTTTCATCATCCACTTGATATTTAAATCGCCAAAATATGATTGCTACCTTTAATTGTTCAATGGGACTACATTTTTTTCTTTTCTCGTAACTCTATTACGTAGATTCGCAATTAAGCCGATGCTTAAAACATTTTCATATATATACAACATTATGTCTATCACATTATTATATCCATAATTTATAGATGAATGTATGACAGAGAATCCCGAAATCTCATAGGAATCTCGAAAAGTTCCTTTCAGAATCTAAATTTCTTAATAGATAAAAAATATACATAGAAACAATGCAAGGGTGGTTGAAATGATTTGTATTTTCCAATCGTCTATATGGCTGTGACGAGGAAGTAACTTGTAGCTGAATAATATGTGATCCTACTGACAAATCTTGTGAAGATACGGCAATTCTAAGAAATATAGGAAATACATGAAAACTGATACCGACAATTGGGAGACATCGACGTTCTTCAAATAATAATGCGGTATGTGTAACTGGTGAATTTAATACATACTGAATGCAAGAAAAGTAGGCTAGTTATCGACTTTGTGTGAATGGATGACAAAACAAGGGAAGATAAGGGGTGATATATATTCAAAAGATAATTAGAGTAGCACAGAGCTGATGTTGTTGAGAGCCATAATCCTCCACGACTGAAATGAAATTGCATGTAAAAGTATGAAAAAAATTTATAGACATATTTATTTACAGGTGGGGCATCTCAACGTGGTGTAATCGTTAGCTAGTTTGTCTCGCGAGAACAATTACGACTAAATAGTGAGTTGAGCACTTATGGCCTTGTGCCACATCTAAACTACGCTTCGAAAATGAATATATTGATTTACAGGTGTATATCACTGAAAGTCTTTACAATTAAAGTTAATTTGGTGTTTTTTTTCTTTTTCTTGTAACATACGGATTTTAACTAGGATCTGGAAAATTCGAAATCTCATTGAAATATGTTAGAAAATTTCCGAGTTTTCATCTAACGTAAAAAGTATGTACAAACTTTAAACGGAATGATCCCAATATACGAAAAAAGAATCAGTCTGTCTAAACGCCGGGGGATATGAGTTCATTAACTATTTTTTTCTGCTATTGAAAAGGATTGTCTTCTTTATAATATACGTGTACAAAGTAATAAAATAATTTTTGCCCTTTTTAATTTATTAAAAAAAAACGTATACAGCAAATTTGACATATCGTTATGTTGCTAATCTGACTCCAGCTTTGCAATGTCCTGACGGTAAAAATCAGGCGTCTTTGATGCAGATGTCTGTGAGAGCCTGCTGCAAGTCTGCTCCATTGGTGAATGATTTTTTTACGAAGGGGATTCTCCAGGGAATGGAAGTGGTTGTAATCTGTTGGCGCAATGTCCGAGGAGTAAGTTGAATGGCACAGTGTCTTCCAGCCAAGTCGCAGTATAATATTTCTGACTACTTGTGCCACATGAGGCCTGGCATTGTCATGGACGAACAGTACACTTTGGCGATTAATGTTCTGTTACAGTGTCTGTTGCGAACCACGTTCCAACTGCTGCAAGTACAGGTCCGCGGTGATGTTTTCGCCCGTTGGTAGCAGTTCATAATTCACTATTTGTCGGCTAGTCCACCAGATACAGAGCATGATCATGGGTGGGGGTAAAGTTGGTCTTGTAATGTAAGGCACAGTCCCGTGGTGTCAACCAATGTCTGACACGTTTGTTAGTGTTATACTGGACCATTTTTTTTGTCACGGTTCAGCAGTCCATCAAATGTGGGAACGTTTCGTTTCCGAAAAAGCAACGAGAAACAGGCTGTCACTCGTTGTAGCTTGTTGGCTTCCGACAGTGTATGGCTACCCACTTGCTCAATATGCACGCCTTCCCTATGTGGTTCCACAGGTTTAGCTGCTGTGCAGGGTTCATCACAGAGGCACAGATCTCCCGACATGGGCAAAAATATTTGTTTAACAATATTAATTAGAAATACTGAAAACTTACAGAAAAAAAGTATTAATCTCGTTGGAGAAACACTGGAAACAAGTTATTCACACTCGAGCTAGCAAGAAACCATCAGCGCACTGAACATTCATTGTAGCTGATGCGGGAACTATGCTTCACAAAGATAAAGTACATCTCAAAATTAATCTGAGCAATACGCAGTGATGTTTAATTATTATAACATTTATTAGTTATTTATTTGATTGTATTCTGAAATATCCATATTAAATATAGAATTACCTGTGAAAAAATATATTTTTAATATATGTGTTATGGGAACTTACCTGTAACGACAATGAACTCTTCCTGGCACTATAAAGACTGCGCCTCTCAAGAGAGACGGGAGAGAACGAAGTGGAACGAGTCGAGACGGAACGAGTCGAGACAATAGTAGTTCACTCTAAACCAGACTGACAGTCATACTAACACCTTCAACTTCTTGTATTATTATTCTGTTTAATATATCTTTGTTATTCCTACTCTTGTGTTCATGTTGTTCTTCC
>CAXIWW010000355.1:25000-42500 GCA_964036315.1 Acanthosepion esculentum
GATCACTGCAATCTTAACCTGTTCATGTCTAAGGTTAACCGTTATCTTCCCCCTCCTATCAGTACAAATCCGTACAAATTGCCTATTAGCGTAACCCTCTAGAACGAGTGGCCCCGTCCTTGTAGATGATGAACATTATCATATATATATAGTAATGTTCATCATAAATGAACATTACTGTAAATAATATATATTTACAGTAATGTTCATTTATATATATATATATATATATATATATATATATATATATTATTTACAGTAATGTTCTTTTTATATATATATATATATATATATATATATAAGCTTTTCACCCCAAGCAAGGCGGGAGTGCCACTAGTACGCAAGGGGTTATAGAGTGAAAATAAGGGTGAAGAGGGGTGATTGAGGAAATGATAAAAAGGACGAGATCAAGGCATCAGAAGATGTCGATTGACATTACACTTGAATATTTGAAGATTATATTTATCATGGAAGCAAGTGGAAGGGAGTTTCTTTGTCGAGAATTGCGAGAGAAGAAGCTGCTGGAGTAGAAAAGCCGGTTACATTTAATCGTTTTGACAGTGAAAGTGTGAGACCGGAGATTTTTGCGGAAATTTCGTTCTGCTGAATTGAACATCTCGGTGTTCACAAAATAAAACTTATAAACAAAATGGATAATTAGTCTCCTCATATATATATATATATATATATATATATATATATATATATATATATATATATATATATATATATATAATTACAGACTATCTTTAAAAATTCATTTGGTTATAATTTATTTCATGTGTGTGCACGCACATTAAAGGATCAAGCATATGGAAGAAGGCAAGATATAGAAATAAAAGTGGTAATTTTGCATCTTTTTGACCACAACTCTAAAGGCACTCACTTAAACTAACATAAAACCTTATTAACTTATTTACACAACAGACTCACCAAAATCAAATACGCATTTCTAACCGTACAAATGCATAGAAATGTTAAAAATACCAGGAAAATATAATCTACAAACCATGCTTATAAAATTATGTCTACCTGTAGGCAACTTTCACGCTATTTTTAATACCTTTTCCTATCCCAAATTGATATATGAAGAAAGAACGAAAAAATAGTTCAAAATAACAGAACAAAGTGAATGTTATTGAGTTATTATTTGTAGTTTGTTACAAAGGAGAGTTCTATATTATTTATACCAATATTCAGCAGGATATTTCATCCTAAATATAGGCTTTGACCATCCCTTGAAACAGGGGCTCACATGGCATAGCTCAGATAATATAACACAAAATATTATTGATTTCTGCATATTAGTCTCTTGGATTAGAAAGTTTGTAACTAATGTTAGGCTACACAACTTCTACTTTTGAATTTGATCGCAGACAAACTGTAGCAAAACTGATAACACCGGCCACAAAATAGCTCGCTTCTGCTTAAAAATAAACTCCACGAAACGAAGCTCTTAAAAATGAAAGAATGAAAAATGAGGGTAGAATTATGTAGTAAAATAGTGCGAATTGATCGTCGTAAATCTTGACAAAAAGAACATAGAGGAATAAAATAATATAATTGTAACTTCATTAGCCGAAGAAAGTGAAACCATTCCAAGAAGACGTAAAAAGATAATCCGATGTGACGACAATTCTGTGTTGGAAAGACTAACAAATATAAAACGAAAAAAAAATAAAGAAGAATACTAAACAGTTAACAATATTAATTTAAAAAAATAAACTCGTTAATGCCCCGAGAAACCAATGTCTCCGAAAAATAGTAAACCAAACTAACGAAGCCAAAAATGATGATAATGTGTTGAAATGCAATTGAAAGCGAAAACTCCCATCATCAATCATTCAACTGAAATATAAAAAAAGGAAGAAATGTTATGGTCCCCAAAATATTTTGAGTCACACTTCAACCCTGACAACACTTAGCTGAAGATGTCTGCGGAATTACCACATACTCCAATATATCTCTGATCATTACAATGTCTCTTAACGTAAAATATAACGAACCTGTTGATAAGGAAGTCAGAGAAGCTATTAAATGGTTAAATAATAATAAATACGCATCATTTGAAATTGAAGCTGAACTTTTTAAATAGTATGCGTACTCCCTGAACTTAAAAACCGGTTTCGCAATTCCATGTGGGAAGACTGGAATCAGAAACGCATCCAAGAAAGTGCCATATAGAGCTCATTAATGTATTATGGAAACAAAAATCTAATCTACAACACCATCACACAGAGAGAGGTATCTCAGTTTTATCCATTCTGAGGGAAGTGCTGATGCATATTGCATTAACTAGGCTTTCACTATTCCAGTACAGTCAACTCCATACAAGCAAATTTGGTTTTCGTTCTGGTAAGTGCTGTAATGATAGCATATAAATTATCAAACAACTACAGTAAATCGCATACTTCGTCAACAGAAAATTGTATACCTACTATACTTACCTCACAGCAGCATATGAGCACATCAATAGAGACTGAATCTAATACATTAGAAGCCGCACTCCAAGCGCAGTCAGCTGTCTGGGTGTGAAATTAGTAGTTTCTTTAGTTCCAATTTTTATTCGTTAGCGTTTTTCTTCACATGTTAAGATGTTTTGTGTAAATAATGAAATATATTGTCTACAAAGACATTGAAAATGGCGTGGAAGTTGCTTCGAGGTAGACATGTTTTTAAAAGCTAGTACATCATGTGGCTTTTTTCTTAGATAAACTACCACCACTTCTATACATTGATTTACTTCATTTTATATTTTGGGAAAATCTAATTAAATTAACAATAATTAGCAGTTTTAATTGGGTATCATCATAGGGTGCATAAAAATGGTTGTTCGTTGATTTTGCGACGTCAGCACTTGTTGGGATATAATGAAGATTGTTTGTATAAGGCATCCAGTGAGAAGAGTGCTCGCATTGTACAGGGTGCGATGGATAAATTGTCGTCTACATTACCCTAACATGAAAATAGCACTGACAAAACATTTTAACAGATATAGTTATCGGAATTACACAAAAATATCTTGAAATACGAAAAAGTAAATTTTTTTCAATAAAATTTCCATTGGCTTTAACAACGACCTCTTGATGACTTCGGAATCTCCTGCAACACTTCTGGACGGTCTCCTTATTTAAGTTGTTGAATACTGCCATAATCCTTGTTTTCAGTTCATCTTTGGTGTCACAAGGAGCTTTGTTGCCCTCTCGCTCAACTGCGCCACAAACATAATAATCAAGGGTTATGTGGCCAGTCATAAGAGGTGATGTTGTCGCAGAAATTGTCTGACAGCCATGATTGGGTTCTTCTACTTGTGTGGCATGGTGCAGAGTCCTGTTGCTAGACATCAGTTCTTTCAGCATCCACTGTCTTGACTCAAAGCAGCACTACTTCCTCAAGGTACTTGATGTAGGCCTCGGTGTTGAGTCTGAGGCCATGCAGGAAGATTAATGGAGGCATAACATCGCCGTTGCCAGTGATCACTCCAAAAACCTTCATGATCACCATTAGACTCCTTCAACTCTTTCCGAAACCTCTGCACTGTCCTCAGATTGACGCCCAAACACTCTGAACTGTTCGTATTGAGATTCCGGTGCGTTTCCAAATTTCTGGCGGTATTAATTGCGTTATGGTGCTCTGTTTCTCACAAACGGTGCCCAACTGACCCTACTATACTGTGCAGTCAACAAGATAAAAAACAAACAACGCGTATACCCGAAATTAAAAATATAAAATGACGACAATTAAACCATCGCACCCTGTACTAATAGTCAATTAGACTGTGGGGTCTAAAACAAATTCCACACCAAAGTAAGCCTGCATCTATTGCATTAAGATGTGAATAAACCGTAAGTTGTTTCTGTGATATCAAACCGAGAACAATAAAAGACATCCAATCCTTTTTTATTTAGAAAGGTTGACACAGTTATAAATTGAAAACTTTTCTATTTACGTTTCGGAAATAATGCTAAATAAATATTTGATTTTCATGTAAAATTAATGTCTAATCGATTTAAATTAGGAATATGTCATTCATTTTCACATGTATACATAATGAAGTATTTCTCTCTCTCTCTCTCTCTCTCTCTCTCTCTCTCTCTCTGTGCCTGTGTGTGTATTCTTCTTTGTGCTGTGTCACCTTAGAGCGTAGGTGATCATAGCTCTTCACAATTTCCTATCCTTTCCAACTTTAAAAAAAAATCTATTTTTGTTATATCTCCTAAACTCTGTTCCACCATTTATTTACTCAAGCTTACTAAATATTATGCCTTCTTTCCTTTTGTCCCACTTACCTTCAGTCTGTCTTGTGAGTATCAGATTTTCCAAGTCCTCTTTCCTCATTATGTACCTTAGACATTTTAACTGTCTCTTCTTGATGTTAATTTGGAGTTTCCCTTTTGTTTCCACTTCGTCTAAAACTTAATCTTTGCTCCCATATTCGGTCCATGTTATCCTCAGCATCCTTCTGTAGAACTACATTTCTTTTAGTCTCTTCATCATCTGTGAGGAGATTGATCAGGATTCTGTGCCATACATTTTACTTAGTTTTTGCATTGCAAAAATTGGCTATAAAACATACTTCTATAACACATTCATAATTATACGCCCAAACAACATAAGACGAGTTGTTCGTAATTGTTGACTTCTCCTTTCCAAGTATTTCAGTCTATAAGAGTGGCTAGCTAAACCCAGGTGCACGGCGCCTGATCAGGGACAGTTTTTTTGTTGTTACAAGACCTAAGAGCATCTAAAAGTAGAGGATTACTGAGTGAGATCGGTGGAAGAGATGGCGAATGAAGAATTTGCATATAATGAGGGTGCATAGATCAGTTTACCCTGGACTGGAAGAGATCAATACTGTAGTTGTCAGAGAAGCATCCTTTACGGGAGTTTGTTCAACAAAGTAAACGTTCTGGGGAAGAGGCTGTCTGAATGGAACTTACTCCTTATCAAAGGAACAGGAAGGTAATGGTGATGATTTGCCTCCGTGAGCATGACATTGACGGTTCTAGATTTGAAGGTCTAAACTGGTGAAACTAAGAAAGCTAACTCGTCTGAACATCTACCGTAGAAATTGCAACAGTGGTAACAGTCTAGCAACATTTTGTTAGTGGGATGAATGTTGCAGTATGGAATATAATTCCTCACCCACAAGTTCGTGTAATCGCCTTCGACCTCTGCCAAGTCTGGACAATGAAAAGTGGTTAGCACCAGTCAAGATATGAGAGCAATACTCCATTCCCGGTTTTATCTGACTCTTGGAAAAGTTACAACATGGCTGCAGAAGATGAGCACATTCTAGGAACCAATCATTCTTCCAGCAACTATTTAGAAGGCATGAATATCACATCTTATTTGCGTCACATCAGCATCTCTATGGGTTATTTAATGCCGGAATGTAAACCTTTCGAACATTATTTTAGAGCTTTAGTCCCAGGAAGCATTCGAGACAAGAGGACTCTTTGAAGGTACGACCATTCATCAGGATTGGTACATTTTTACAGTCTTCTCTAAATTTTGTCTTTTTATTATTTCTCCCAGACCCTGTTCTGCCATCCACTTGCTCAAGTCCATTAAGTAAGTCACACACTGCTTTGCTCTGTCTCTCTGTCCATCCTGTCAGTACCAGATTTTCCAAGACTCCTTCCCAGAAATTTCAAATGCCTCTTACTGGTGTTTCCATTCTCTCCAAAATCTTGTTGCTCAAATTTAGCTCATGGTATCCTTATTTTGTAGAACTACATCTTCAAAAATTGAAATGCAATGCCAATTGGCATCTTCTGTCTTCCTGAATACTGTTCACTTATTGTTCTTTCTCTTAACTGAAATCTTCTCATTCTCTTTCAATCACAGTAACCCCTTGCATCTTAGTGGCATTATCGCCATCTTTTGTCTTTCTGAATCCTGTTCATTTATTGTTCTTTCTCTTAACTAAAATCTTCTTATTCTCTTTCAATCACAGTAACCCCTTGCATCTTTGTGGCATTATCGTCATCTTCTGTCTTTCTGAATCCTGTTCATTTATTGTTCTTTCTCTTAACTAAAATCTTCTCATTGTCTTTCAATCACAGTAACTACCTGTGTCTTTGGGGTATTATCGCCTTGTTTGGGGCGGGGAAAATGGTTTAAAAACAAAAAAAAAATGAGGAGAAAAATAAGAAGTGAGTACCGCTTTTAAAATGTCAGAAATTTTAATACACTAATGTTGAAAACCCCATTCTTCCAACTCTGGTAAAAGAAGTAATGTTGTGTACGTTAATGATAGATACATGCTTTCATCTGATCAATACGAAATCTTTTGTTAATTTTCCAAGTAGATATTCTCGAGAATTTTTTAAATATCAAGCTCTTTACAGATTCATCAGCACCCACGGACCGAACCTGTTGTTTGTTCTGTAATCGGGTGGTCGTTGAAAGTTTAAATATTTTTTATGTGCCGTGTCCGTTCTGAGACATGGGCGATCGTAACCTTTCACCTCCTCCTGTCTCTTGCAGCTCTTAATAAAATTTGTCTTTTTGTTATTTCTCCCAGACCCTACTCTGCCATTCACTTGCTCAAGCCCATTGAGTATGTCACGCGTTGCTTTTCCCGGTCCATATTTTTTTCTCTATCCGTCCTGTGAGTATCAGATTTTCTCTTTACGTGTCTCAGAAATTTCAGCTGCCTCTTCATGATATTAAGTTTGATTCTTCTTTGTTTCTATTCTCTCCAAAACTTGTCGTTGCTTACGTGTTCGGCCCATCGTATCCTTAGCATCCTTCAGTAGAACCACACTTCTGTTGCTTTGAGTCTCTTCAACTTTGAGGCGATTGTTCAGTATTCGCTGCCGTACAGGAGGACATATATCACGTTGCAGTTCACTACTGTTTTCTTTGTTTCCGACGAAACTTTTCTGTCTCGTAGTAGTCTGCTTAGCTTTCAGAATGCGTCTTTGGCCATCTCACTACTTCTTCGGATCTCAGTGACGCATCCGTCCTCTGTCAGAACACTTCCCAGATACTTAAATTTCTGTATCTGCTTGATTTTAGTGTCTCTGACCTGTAAATCGTACTTCGGGCTCATTTTTTCCTGATGACCATGCATACTGCCTTCTTTTAGTTTATTCGTAGTACCTTCTCACTCTCCTTCGCTACCTTCTGTACGAGGTTTCCTTTCCGTGTCTGCTATTAACACTGTGCCATCTGCCTGTCTTATATTGTTAAGATTGTGGCTGCCAATATTGAATCCTGGTAGGCTTTCCAGTTCTCTCAATATTGCCTCGTTGAATAGGTCCGGTGAGAAGACACATCCTTGCCTTACGCCCCTTCCTATTTTTATATCTGCTGAGCTCATTTTTTTTTATCGCGGTTTGTTGCCAATAGAAGTTATTGATTTTTCTAATGTCTTTCCCGAATATTTCAATGTTGCTGAGCAGCTCCAACTTGTGGTGTACTTTGTCGAACGTCTTTGCGTAGTCTATAAATCACAGGTACATATTCCTCTTCATTTGTATTGCTCTTTTTAAGTTTAAATATATATATATATATATATATATATATATATATATATATATGTCATTCACAGACAGTACTGTTTCGCTATATCACAGCTCCTCAGTGCGACTAGACATCCAAATGCCTCAAGCCAGGATTGAAACACAACTGATTAGGTGTCAGCCAGAGCTATCTTCACTCGGTAGAGTTACACAACTAAATCTAGCGTATTGTTTTCACAAATGTAAACAAATGCCAATCAGCCAAAGTGCTCCATTCAATTTACTGAAGAGCTTTGCATTAGTTCAGCTGACTGTTGTTTATAGAATTAGCCTATCACTCAACAGTGCTCAATTGAAATGTATTTTCAAGAGCTAAATTATGTCATTCACAGACAGTACTGTTTCACTGTATCACAGCTCCTCAGTGCGACTAGACATCCGAATGCCTCAAGCCAGGATTGAAACACAGCTGATTTGGTGTCAGCCAGAGCTATCTTCACTCGGTAGAGTTACACAACTAAATCTAGCGTATTGTTTTGACAAATGTAAACAAAAATCTTTAATGGAAACCTGAAAAGATCCGAAATATCGAAAAATCCTAAACAAATGAAACATTAACAAACAACGTTAACTGTTTTTTAATCAGACTTGAATATCTATGAGATACTAGGTTTGATATACGTTAAATCATATAAATTTCCGTATGTAAATTGTCAGTATTAATAGCGAGGTTTACTAGTTCATTACACATATACACATACATATATGTATATATAAACAAGGCAAGCGGAAAGTTCATATTAGACGACGCGGTCCGTCCTCTTTATCAAGGCAGATGTAAGGATTTTATTTAGCAATAAGTATTTATAGAAAGAAGTACCATTGTCTTTATTTTTATTTTTTTATTAGATTACACCCTTGTACAAATTAATTAAAACAACCGCTTTAGTTTACTTTCTTTCAACATATGAATCTATTTTCGGGGTGTAGGATGAAGTTTGTTTGGCCTTGAAAAATAATGCGTGATCCGTGATTGCATCAGATTTTTATTACATCCAGACACTACTGTCTCAACTGTCGATTAGTTGTCCTACGGACATTGTCTGCGATGGACATTACTCTAAGGTAGCGTACGAGAATTGTAAAGCTAGACGAACACGCTGGCAAGACTTATCCGTGAGCTCATCAAATTACTATAGATTGGCCCGGAAAATCCCCTGATTTAAATCCACTCGAGAATCTGTGGTCAATCTGCAAGGAACGACTTCGTGGAATGATCATGCAAAGTAATAGCATGTGGACTGGATCATGTTTGATTGGGAAAATACGAAAAAAAGTAAGTATAACGGAATTATTCGTTTTGCTTTAATTTCTTAGCACAATGGTGTAAGGACCTAATAAATATGCCCCAGGCTAACTGAAAATCCATATAAATCATGGAGAATGTCACGTGATTAATTTAATGTTTAAAAAGTGAGTAGATATTATTTTGATGTTGTTGAAATGTTTTTATAATGCAATTATTTATATTATATTCTTTTGAGAAATTAATTTATGTATTATTCATTTTAAATAGGTTTAGTATTTAGTCGTTTTCTTTTACTTTTAAACAATTATATATATATGTGTGTGTGTGTGTGTGTGTGTGTGTGTGTGTAATCAAATATGTGGATATAGATCCGACAGTATGAGGGAAAATATGGAAAAACAAAAAATCCGAATATGCAAGTTGACTTGAATATCGTCTAATTCTAATTGTTTTAATAACTATGTCCTGAAGAAGGTCTACTAGACCGAAACGTCTGATGTCGACATTGAAACAACATTAAAAACAGTAAACTGCATATTCGGATTTTTTGTTTTTCCGTATTTCCCTCATACATACATATACATACATATATATATATATATATATATATATATATATATATATATATATTCCACTTTCTGCATCAATTCTTTACGTTATGAATAATTCCGAACTGTCTACCTATTAAGTAACAGAAAGAGCAGTATCTCGAGATGACTATGGATTCTGATTTTGTTTCACGATTTGGTGTGTCTCTACCAAATGAATGCACGTCTGCGAGTCTATATTTCCGATTGAGATTCGCGTCAGAATCAAGCCGATGAAACGTGTTTGCAGTTTTTGAGTCGCATATGCAATAGTTGAGGTATGAAAATGGATCAAGTCTCCCGCTGTTAAACATTGTTGCCAAGTCTCTACATTTCTAAACATATTCGAAAGCAAACCAGATCGGTGACGATAACGGACGCTCGTCCAAGGTTAAGTAGCTAACGGTCACTTTTGCAAATATGAATTATTCATCTGGCAGCCTTGTAAACGATGCAGCGATAAAGAGAAATAGAGTGCGATCGAGAAAGAAAGAAAAGTGAAGAAAGAGAAATGAAAAATCGAAAGAAAAGTGAAGAAAGAGAAATGAAAAAAGCGAAAGAATAGTGTAGAATGAGAAAGAAAAGTGAAGAAATCGAAAGAAAGAAAAGTGAAGAAAGAGAAATGAAAAAAGCGAAAGAATAGTGTAGAATGAGAAAGAAAAATGAAAAAAGTGTAAAAAGAGAAAGAAAAATGAAAAAAGCGAAAGAAAGAAAAGTGTAAAAAGAGAAAGAAAAATGAAAAAAGCGAAAGAAAGAAAAGTGTAAAAAGAGAAAGAAAAGTGAAGGTAGAGAAAGAACGAAATAGAAAGAACTTTGAGAAAGCGGAAAAGGAAGTCACAGAAAGTGCGATAGGAAGAGATCGAAAAATGTACCAAAGAGAATTTGAAAGAAAGAATGAAAGAAATCTAAAATAGATTAAACATGGAAAAAGGTAGGGAGAAAGAAAAAGAAATTCCGATCAGGAAATATAAAGAGGGAAGAAAAGAAACAAAAAAATGAAGAAAAAAGAGAGTAGAAGTTAATGTCAGAGAGAGAGAGAGAGAGAGAGAGAGAGAGAGAGAGAGAGAGAGAAACACATGTAGTGAAGAAAGGTAAGCTAATAATTGGAAAGAAAGAGTAATTGAGATTAATAGAGAGTGAGGCATGATGTTGTCGATCATGGCTATGTACAATGTCCTGTCCTTTGTAGTTCTTAGAACATTTTGTCTTTTTGTTATCTCTCTTTAACCCTAGTCTGCCTTCCATTTACACAACTTTGTTAGGTACGTTATGCGATATTTTCCTCTGTCCGTCTCACCTTCATTATGTCCAGCGAGTATCAAATTTTCAAAGAATTCTTTCCTCCATTATGTGCCCTAGAAACTTCAACCATTTCTGGTTCTAAGCATGTCTTTTTTTTTTCCTTGCCCTTCAGACTATTTCGTTGCTCACTAATTTCGTCCATGATACTCCCAGAATCCTTCTGTAAAACCATATCTCTGTTTCTTCAGATCCCCTGTTCGTCTGTGAGGAAATTATCCATTCTTGTAATATTTTTTCTTCAAAAAATCCATTTCTGGTAATATTTTCCTTCAAAAATGTATTGCTGGTATTATTTTTTTTCAAAACTATATTGCTGGTAATATTGTTTTTTTCCAAAATGCAATGCTCGTAACATTTTTTTTCAAAAATGTATTGCTGGTAATACTTTTTTTTACAAAGTATTTCTCGTATTAAAACCAATTTTTTCACTTTCATAGTGTTATGACCCCAATTTACTCATAGCTGGGAACCCTAACAGGTGCTACCACCCCAGGTGAAGGTGGACCTGGGAATATCAGCAATTAAGAGGTGGCTCCACGCTCCTCAAAACCTCCTGACCAGAGGCCTTTCTGTTGGACGTTAGTTTACCGTCTTACCCACGACGGCCGGACGTAGTTTATCGTCATACTCAGGACGGCCGAATAGGTCAATTTTTCCTAACAATTAAAAGAAAGACTAACAACACAGGTAGGTAAAAATACAGTTCTTTGTTTCGAAGATATTTTCCAATCAGAAATCAACATCTGAATTTTCTGATTTTTTTTTTTTTTTTTTTTACAAAAGTTCAAATTAGTTTTTTATTCGATTAAAAAAGGTAGAAGAATTCGATTAAAAATGAGCGATGGCTTTGCAGATTAAAAGTTGTGACTGGTTTCGTAATGAATGTCTTCTAATCTTTCGTCTTGATTTAACAATTCATTCACATTTTATTTAAATGAAATATATGTAAATTAAGATTATTAATTTACAGGCGTTAACAAAAATCATTTTTAAGAAATTAAAAGATATTTTTTAAAAATCCGAAATTACTTTTTATGAATAAAATTGTTATATTTAGTGGGTACACGTCTTCGGGTATTCAACTTGTATTTTTTTAACAGTGAAATTAATATCTACCAGCTTAGATATAGAAAGTCTTATATCTTAATTAGGGAAAACGCTTTCAAGCATAGCGTTTTTAGTATTAAGCCATGACAAGTTATTAAAGCAAAGCAAAGTTCAGTTAACTTATGAAATGCTCATTACTTGTTAAGATCTTTCAAAGCCTCTCTCTCTTTCACTATCTCTCTCTCTCTCTCTCTCTCTCTCTCTCTCTATATATATATATATATATATATATATATATATATATATATTAATCATGTCACCACAGGCAAGGCGGGAATGCCACTACTACGCAGGGGATCACAGGGATTCATTCCCTTGTTTAAATTTAATTTAAATGAAAGGGAAATAAATTTTCAGTAGAGTGTTTGTGCAAAAACAGCATGATCTGACGACTTTGATATGTATTTGATGCAATACTTGATTGAATGAATTGATGAGATTTCAACATTGATATGACAGCTGGATTGTCGCAAAAATATGTATTGTAAGGCATTACCCACTGATTGGTGATTTCTTGCTCAACTTGATGTCCATATTGTCTCATTTGTATCTTGTTGATGTGACCTTCATCTTCTAGCTTCCATCTTTTATATATTTTTGATAGGAGTAATTCCATTGTCCAAATTTAAATTTAATTTAAAGCAAAGAGAAAAATATTTTCATTGGGATTTTATGCCCAACCCCTGTGGAATCCCACTGATCAAGGTATCCGAGGAGTCATTCACTTGTACAAATTTAAATTTATTTTAAATCAAAGGGGGAAAAATCACGGGGTGGGTGCCCTCGCCATGAACCCCGTTCGATCAGAATGAAATATATTTATCCAAATACCCTGGGTAATGTAGTTTCAGTTTATGGGGGGGGGGATCTATCACCAAAACACTAGGAGGAGTTTGATAACAAACTGACAGAAGCTACAATTTGATATATATAGAGATTTAAATGCGAATCAACGACGATGTAGAGAGCTCTACGATTTTTATACAGCGTCCAGATCACTTTCTATTAAATTCTAATTGAAGAAAGTATATTCTGCTTGTTCCTCCATTCGTTAGCCCGGCCGTTACGCCATGTCAATAACCCATAAATAACCGTGTATTCAGTTTTGATCGTGTAGAAAGACGAAAAGGCCATATCAAAGAAGCTACTTGGTTTCAGTAAGAAAATGAAATAAAGAAAGAATTAAGTGAAGATAGAAGTTCTTAGCGTTACCAACAATACCTTAAATAATGGAGTATTCCGTTTTGATCGCGTGGGAAGACTGAAAAGACATCAGAGAAAATGAAAGAACGAAATGTGGAAAGATAGAAGTCTTTAATATCTGTTTCAGGGACTTCAAAAAATTGTCAATTTCAAATCTTTTCATTTGTACCCACTTACTTCTTAAAATAACAACCAACATACATTTTTTTATTCTTATTACAATGTTTTGTTAAGATTGTTAAGCTCAATTTTTTGACGATGTGATATGGGGATTTCTACGGATATTTTATTGTCGTAGAACGCAATCATTAACTTAAGAATCAAGATTCATCAGAATATTCAATGAGAAAACATTGTAGTTATCAGGGAAGCAAAGAAAAAGGAAAGGATCCAACAGGGGTGAATTGCGAGAAAAGATACTGTTTGAGTAGAAGTGGAGGTTACATTTAAGAAATTGAAAAATAAAGAGCACCAGACCACATATGGCAATAATATTCAATGTATGGACGAACTGTAGATTTGTAAGATGGACGAGAAAGGCCATCTTGCACGAGACTGACCAAATTTTCTGTGCAGTAGATGCAGTTATTGATTTGATGTCGTCGTTTCACTTCAACTCAGTTGACAACGTAAGGCCAAGAAGCCGCAGTTTTGATTCTCTCCGGGAGCCTAGAGTCAGCCATACTGATGGTGGCCAGCAAAGATTCTCTATGGGGGTTAATAAGAGCTGTTTAGTTTTGGAAGCATTAACATTTACAAGCCATTTTCTACCCCAGTTAACTTTTCAAGAGAAGCAGTTAACTTTGGGAGCTCTGGCGGATTCACTATTGAGACAGAAGTAAATGGTAGTGCCATCAGTATAAATATCGCCTTGGGAATTGATGACATCAGGACGATCATTGATGAAAATCAGAAACTGCATAGGACCCAGGATAGAGCCTTGTGGGACACCCGAGTTAGTGTGAAAGGAAATGGAAGCGAGCCTGTCCAAAACGACATTCATATCGCAATTTGATAGGAACGATTGGACTGTGAAACGCCTTCGAGATATCCAGAGCCACATTTCGAGCTTCGCCGTTATTATCAAGAGCTTGATACACATATTCCGTGATGGTCATTGACACATCAGCTGTAGACCTAGAGTAGGGCTGTAGAGTAGGTTGTGAGACGTATGGTGCTTAATCACTTCTGCATTGATTAAAGCCTCAAATACTTTGCCGGAAAGCGGTAGGAGACGAATGGAGGTATAATTAGAGGTGTCAGAAAGTTCTCCAGAGTTTTTAAAAACAGGAACTACAATAGAGGAATTCGACAAGCTGGAAAGCAAGAAGCAGAGAGGCAATAGTTGTAAAGTTTGGAGATGACTGGAGCCAGGTCGGGGACCCATTTCTTTAGGACGATGGCTAGAATCTCGTCTCTTTCGCTTGCCTTATGGGAATCTAATTTAGAAATGATAACAGGAACACATAACTAGGTAATGCGCATATCATTCAGTAGAACCTCTGTCCTATTGGGTAAATCAGGTTGGGTATTCCAAATGAATTGAGTGTAGAGTTTGGAAGAGAATTTCAGAGCAAAGCATTCAACCTCATTTGCTGAAGATGTCAGGACTTCGGATTAATTGAATAGTGAAGTGTCTAATGATTTGCTCTTTGTTCAGCACACTCCTGCAGGGCCGACAATATTCCCTAGAATCGAATTTGCGAGATGCTATATGTTGTTTCATTCTATTCGCAAACAGTAACTTCGCTTCTTTGAGGATACGCTTGCCTTCGTTACAAACAGAAACAAAGAGATATCTGTTGCAATGTCTCTGGTTTACTGATTCTAATGGGCTATTGCATCCGCGCATGCAAATGAGAACGAAGGACATGAACACGATTTAACTTGATATTACCTTGCTGGAATGAAAGCATCACCCAGGAAACCTCAGACGCGCATTTCTGAACAGGATAATTAAAAACTTCATTCCAAGGGACGTCATGAAGGATATCGAGGAACGAGTCCCTACCTGATCGTCGATAACAGAAAGATATTCAGTTAGTAGGAGGTTCTTGGCTGGTGGGAGATGGAAGGAGGTGTTACAGACAGAACCGCATGATCAGAGTTACCAAGAAGGCAGTGTTGCGTGGTAGAACAGATAGGGTCAGAGGTAAATAAAAAAGCGTGTCCGTTAGGGTTGCTAGGGAAACGCGTGGGAGAGTCAACCACTTGTGTGAGAGATTAAGTGATAGAAAAGTTAAGGGTTAGGATGACAGCGAGCTCAGTGACAGTGTTTAAGCCACTTAATATGGTGGGCATTAAAGTCTGTAGGAACACTGCCATTATTAAGAATGAAAATAAAATATAAAATAATAATGATATTGAAAATTATGAATAAAATAAAATTTAAACCTCGTTTAGAATTAAAAAATAAAATTACTCCCAGCATGCAACAGGGATTTTTCCTGTGTTGGGAATATGAACATCCCGCCAAGAGACATGAGATTCAAAATCAAGGTCTGAAATGATGACAACACGTGGATAACATCCCTCCGTGATAAGTCTTGTGAGATTTCGGAGTGACTTACTCCCTTCTGTAACATGAACCTTACCAAAATTGTAATGTAAAATACACACACACTAATTTCACACAAATACAAAATTGTATTAAATTACCATACAATTTACCATGATTTTTATTGGTATGTCCGTTTGTTTGTACTGTTTTCCTCGTGAATACAAGCCCCAACTTATGACCAAATGGTGTTAGTGAATATACCTCCACAACTTACCGAACACAAAGATATTTACAAACGCATATAGGTTAGATGGCCTTGTCTATATTATCGGAAATAATATCTAGCACGCAACAGTCTTGAGAGGAAGGGGGATCGGTAGAGAAAGAAGCGATAGCTGAATGAGTTAAGTAGGGAGAGACGGAGATTCATATAAGAATGGTCTATGGATTCAAAGATTTCCCTAGCCCGGCGAGAGATGTTCGCGGACATAAACTCCCAGGCCGTGCACGTGGAGATCAGAGTCCTTTCTAAAGAGAAGAAGGTAGCCAGGAATCGAGAAATCAGAAGAGGGGATTGAAGAGTCAAGATTAGTTTAACAGAGAGACAGGATCTCTGGAAACTTCGAAGACAAAGAATTCAACACTGCAGAAGTTGGTACGAATACCACGAATGTTAGAGAAAGAAAGGTTAAGTGGCTTAGGTGTTTTTTTTTCTTAATTTCTTTTTAGCTGTTTTAAGTTTATATATTTGGTTGTTTCCAGTAAGGATGTGTTATTTTTGGTAAGGAAAGAATTAGGGTAGTAATCGTCAAATGTAAAATGTGTAGGAAGGGAGTTGGCGCAGACTGCAACATAGTTGCAAGAACCTGGACATTATGCAACTGTTGATCAGAGCAGCCTCTCAAGACTCCTAACTACCAGTGGGAGCAGCAACCAGAAAACTCCAAACCCAGTACCATCAGATTGTTTTCTATTCTGAATGGAAAAATACAAAAGAATTTTTATAAAAATAAATTAAAAATGAAATGTCATGTTGAGGAAAAAATATGTCAAATAATGTTTCCGGTGATGTGCATGACATGCTTCGAGGCTATATTAGTAAGCTGTTCTAATGTAGTAGGCCTCTGATTTCAAGACCCCCAGAAGAATATATCAGCGAAGCCAGGTGCAGAACTGCATAAACACCCACCCCAACGGCAAAGAGAGTCTCTCAGACACCGTAGATGAGAATTTAAGAACCACGTCTGGATCAGGGTCGACGAGGCTGAAGCCACGCAGTACACACACACACACACACACACACACACACACGTTAGACGATGGGCATTGACAAAATTTGGGTTTAAATAAAAATTTAATGTTAAATATGGGAGAATTAAGTTTCGTGATATCATTTTAATAACCGCTTCTCCAGTTTTTTACACTTCCAAACAAGATCTTTTAATTTTTCGAATATGATTATCAGGATTGATCTGGTGTGTCCTGTTGTATTTGTTGAAGTACCCTCTCAATCATTATCAGGAACCATGTGCTGTCAGTGGAGTAGACAAGATTATCTTGGCTACATTATTGTATTTTATAGAGAACTGAAAATTATGAATCTATCCTAAGTGGTCCTATGTGTAATATTTAAAGTGGACACTCGAAAAATACATAAAATATTATGCGTTTAGTTCATTATTTCTTTAAGGCATATTAAATATTTTATATTCGTCTCCTGTTACAAATGATATGTTATTTAAAATGAATTCTTTATTAGATTTTGATTCTTTCTTTGCATTTGGTGTTTATTGAAGATTTTGGTAATATTCGTTAATAATTGTCTTCCATTGATACTTGTACTTTTATTGCAATTATGTAACATTATTAGCATAATTCATTTGTTCTTCATGGAATTTCCAACGGTTTTGGCTTAGCAGAGTTATAAACTAAGCTGATTAAATACCTCTGAGTTCATGAACTTCTCATCTTCCTGATGTGGAGACACATCTCACTTTCTGAATCTATGCTGAAAAATAAC